>PVIW01001796.1:27268-265252 GCA_004026585.1 Noctilio leporinus
ATTTTTAGAAGGAGGGGAAGGGGGAGAGGCAGAGAGGGAGAGAGACATCAATGTATGGCTGCTTTTCACCTGCCTCCAGCCACAGACCTGACTGGAGACCTGGTTTGCAACCTTGTTATGTGCCCTGGCTGGGGAATCGAACCTGCGACCTTTGGGTTCGCAGGCCGGCACCTTATCCACTGTGCTACCAGCCAGGGCTTGCTTATCTATTTTAAAGCTAGCCTAATTAGGCAGGACTGTATATTTTGGGTGTTTTTATAAGGAGTGGGACTTAACAGCGTAATTGCACCTTTAATATAAATTTGTATGCCCTTCATAAAAACAAAATACCTTTCCTTTTCACCAAACTCTGTTATTGAGTTTTCCTTTATGGTAATGGGCAAAATGGGCCCATGAAAACTGAGGATTCCTCAAAGGGTCCTGTTACACTGACAACCACTTATCTATTCTGTTTTCATGAGGGTTTTTTTTTTTTTTTTTGGATTCCACATATAAGTGAAATCATACAATATTTATCTTTTTCTTTCTGGCTTATTTTACTTAGCATGATGCCCTCAAGGTTCATCCATATTGTTAGAAATGTATGGATTTCCTTTTGTTTTATGGCTGAATAATATTCCATTGTATGTGTATACCACATTTTCTTCCTTTATTCACCAGTCATGGACACTTAAGTTGTTTCCGCATCTTGGCTATTGTAAGTGATGCTGCAGTGAACATTGTGGCATGTGCATATATCTCTTTGAGGTAGATTTCATTTCCTTTGGACATATACCCAGAAGTGAGATTGCTGGATCATAGGTGGTTCTATTTTTTATCTTTTGTGGAACCTCCATACAGTTGGCTATAGCAATTTACATTCCCACTAACAGTGCACCAGGGTTCCCTTTTCTCCACATCCTAGCCAGCATTGTTATCTTTTATCTTTTCTAATAAGAGACACTCTTAACAAATATGAGGTGAAATTTCATTGTGGTTTTAATTTGCATTTTCTTGACAGTTGGTGTTTTTACTGGCAGTTTATTTTTTGGTCTTTGGGAAAATGTCTATTCAGATTTTTTGGCCATTTTTAATTAGATTCTTTCTTTCCTTTTTTTTTTTGCTATTGAGTTATATGAGTTCTGTATATGTTTTGGATGTTGATCCCTTATCAGATGTATGGTTTGCAAATATTATGTCCCTGGAATGAGGATTTCAAAGCCTCATAGCTTTATTAGAATATTGGTTGAACTGCCAGTGCAGCGTGACAATGAGAAAGAGCCTTTTGTCACAGAATACTAAGCATCATTCTATAAAATAGATGTGAGATGGCAGAGGATTTTGAAAGCTATTTGTTTCTGTGTATAATTTTTAAAAATAACATGTTGTTATAACAAAAAACATTGTTGCCTTTTCCTTTTCTACAAAAATTTAGAGAATGCATGATAGGGGTGCTCCACCAGATCCCTTAGACCCCTTTTACAACATATGTTTGCACACTTCTTCAACTTTGGTAAGCTTTTGAGCCCGATGGCCTGCACCTGTGACTAGGGGTAGGCGGTAAGGGGATGAGATGGGGAGGGGCAGCCCTCAGGTTACCAGAGCAGCTTTAGCCAGAATCCTGAGAGCTTATTCCGCCAACCCCCACCCCAACTCTTTGGCCAATGATTGCTGTGTGAGGAAGTTTGCAAACCTCCTTCCTTGCCCTGGGTTAGAACACACCTGAGGTGTAATTTACACCCCAGTTTCTCTGGGGGATCAGGCTGGAGTTGTCCCCTGCAGGAGTTGACCTGAAATTGTATCCTCCTTTTGCTTCCTCCACTTTTGTATTGTGCTTCATGCCTTACCAGTTTCTTTCTGGGGGCACATCCCTAATAAATCAGTTGCACATAAATCCTTATCTCAGGACTGCCTCTGGAGAGTTAATATAACCATTATTAATAATGGTGCCTAACCTTCCAGTATGTGCTTGTGTGCATGGCTATTTTATGATCTCCAAATCTGATGACTGTGAAATTGCATAGTACATATAATTTTTTAAAAACTTAAATAGTTATCATTTCTGTCTTTTCATGTCTACCAATTTGCTTCAACAGCACATTTTAACAGCCACCTGCTATCCCACTGTATGATGGTGCCATAATTTAATCTGCATTACTCAAATTTTTTTTGTTATTACTACATAATAATTCTGGGTTGAACATTTTTACAGGATAATTTTTATTTAGGTCCACTTGTTATTACTCTGTCTGAAAATACAGTTCCTGGGTCAAATAGTAGCCCGTTTATAAGGGTTATGATTTTTATTTTCAAATGCCTACAAAAGATTGGCCCAATTTACACCCTTGCCAATACTGTCCTTGACCTCCAGCCCTATCCCCTTCCTCCATCTAAAAGACTAAAGTGTGAGCCCTGACTGGTGTGGCTTAGTGGATTGAGTCTGGCCTGTGAACCCAAGGGTCACTGGTTTGATTCCCAGCCAGGGCACATATCCAAGTTGTAAGCCAGGTCTCCAGGCCTTTCCGTAGCTGGAAGCAGGTGAAAGGTAACCATACATTGATGTTTCTCTCCCCCTTTCTTCCTCCCTCTCTTGCCCTCTCTAAAAATAATGAATAAAATATTTTTTAAAAAATTTTTAATAAAATAAAAATAAATAAATAAAAGACTTAAGTGTGATAGGCACAAGCCTCTGAGGAATTCTTGGATAATGCTAACGGGAACTTTGGGCTTCAAACTGGCCTGACTGCCATCTCCTCTTCATTAACAAAGCTGAGACCAATCCATATTTTAATTTTCATTTCATGTGAATTAAAATAACTTTCCCTGGAAGATTCATACTTACTGATTTCTGAGCTCATTACAAAGCTACAATTATCAAAATTGTGTGGAACTGGCATAAGAACAGACATATAGACCAATGAAATAGAATAAAAGGCCCAGAAATAAACCTTTGCATATATTGTTAAGTGATAAGGGTGCCAAGACCATTCATTGGACGTCAAAGGACATTATCGAGAAAGTGAAAAAACCCACAAAGAGAAAATATTTGTAAATCATATATCTGAATCCAGAATATGTAAAGAATTCCTACAACTCAATAACAATTGACCCAATTTAAAAATGGACAAAGGACTCAGACAGACATTTGTCCAAAGAAGATGTATAAATGGTCACTAAACACATGAAAAGATGCTTAACAACATTTTCATTACGGAAATACAAATCAAAACTACAATGAGCTATCACTTCACACTCATTAGGATGACTACTGTCAAGTAAAACAAGTGTTAGAAAGATGAAGGAGAACTAGATCCTGGGTGCAATCCTGATGGGATTATAAAATGGTGCAGCCACTATGGAAAACAGTTTGGAGTTCCTCAGAGTCGGATATAGAGCTATCGTATGAACCAGCGATTCTACTTCCAGGTATTCACCTAAAGAACTAAAGGGACTCAAACAGATACTGGCACACCACTGTTCATAGCAGCATTGTTCACTATAGTCAAAAGGTGGAAACTACCCAAATACTCACCACCAGATGAATGGATCAACAAAATGTGGTATATCCATACAATGAAATATTGTTCAGCATATAAAGAAATGGAATTCTGACACATGCAATAATATGGATGGACCTTGAAAACATTATGCTAAGTGAAATAAGCCAATCATAAAAGGATAACTCTTGTATGAGGTACCTAGAACAGGCAAATTAATAGGGACAAAAAGTAGAATAGAGGCTACCAGGGCCTGGTGGAAGGATGTAGTGGGGAGCTGGTACTTAATGGTCACAGAGTTTCTGTTGGAGATGATGAAAAAGTTCTGGAAATGGAGAGTGGTGATGGTTGTATAATATTATGAGTGTACTTAATATCACTGAATTGCACACTTAAAATGGTTAAAATGATAAATTTTATGCCATGCATATCTTACCACATTTTAAACATTGCTAAATAAATAACCTCCTACGCCACCTACTAAGAAAGAAAAGACAAACTTCCTCTCTTGTACTCAACAAGACATTCAGAGCTGACAATAGTAAAGAAAGCTTTCTTTAAGAGGCATTATAATGCACCAGTTAAGAAGGTTGGAATTTGCATTTTGACATCTAGGTTCAAATTTCAGCTCTGCCCTTTACATGCTGTGACTCTGGGCATCTGGTAAAGGTTCAAGCAACTTACTTTAAGTATCTGTAAAGTGGAGAGAATACTTCATGATGGGTATGAAATGAGATAAGGCCTCCAAGTGCTCAGCATAGTGTCTGGCACATAGATAAAAATGCCAAAGTAAAATATAACTGGTTATTGCTATTATTGGGTGTTACTTTCATTATCATCTTAAAAGTACTTAGGACACTTTGATTTTCTTTATTATTTGGATTACTTTTCATATCCTGGGACATTTCAACTCAGACATAGAAACACCTGATCCCTGCTCCTTTAAAACAATACTTTCTAATTAGGCAAATTATGGTGTTCCTGGTACTTTCTGAGCAAGGAACTTCACTATTAATCTGTGGTTTCTTTAGGGGGTCAAAATTCTATTCTGCTGGGTGAGGTGGAGATCAGATATGTACAGGCACTTAGAAAAGCATAAAGTACCTACATGCAAATTAAAGTATTATGTCTTTTCTCCCTTGGAGAAAGAATATTGATGCAGTCAAACATTGGTGAGACTATCAGAGATGTAATGTTCCTCAAAGATCCAACAAGATGGGGATTGACTGTGGAGAGGAATCATGTGTGGGGCAGGAGAGCACAATGAGGGGGAAATGGGAAAACTGTAATACAACAACAATAAAAATAAAAAGATCCAAACAGCATGTGTTATATATAGATGGGGAAACTAAGGTTCAGAGAACGTAAATGAACATTCCAAGTAAGGCACATAGCTAAGCTTACATTCCACTTTCATGACTTTAAGTCAGGGCTCCATTAGACCCTACATGATGCAGGTTCCTCCCTCTCATTACCTTTCTGACATTTTTGGCTCAATAGTCACCACTGTCCACTTTGTTCTGGGCATGTCAGCCTCCTCGCTATTATTCTAACATTTGAGGCCATTGCACCAACTTGTACCTGCTATTGTGAGAATTCAGAGTGGAAGAGGACCCCTTGGAAGTTAAAGATGTGATAGCACATGGAAATACCGTACTTTGGTGAAAGAGTTAAAAGATTAGATTAACAAAAATTTCCTGAATACAGTAAAAAGATGAAGAAATGCAAAATAGAAGACATTTTTTAAAAATAGCCTACATCTAGAAAGCAAGAGTTTTTGAAAGAAATAAACCCTTAAAAATGGAAGAGAAGAAATTGGCCATTCAATAATTCAAGAAATTTTTCTAAAATTGAATCGCTCTTATTTATAGCTTCTAAGGCCAGCACAATGACGAAGGCACATGGTCATGGAATTTCAGAAAACTGCTTCAAAAACTACTTTACAGCGCTCCTAAGAGAAAAAGCAGGTCCTATGCAGAGTCAGAAAAGAATGGCTTTAGACTTCTCAGACTTCTAAAAGCTAGAAGATGACAGAGTAATATCTTAAAATTTTTAAGGAAAGTGATTTCTAACATAGGATTTTACATTCAACATCTATACACAATACCATTGCCAAAAATAAGAATAATAACTTCTTTCTCAAAACCCCAGTGAAAGAAGTACTCAACGAAATTGAGAGAATAAATCAAGAACATTGAACACATGGGATCTGAGAAATGGGTTATCCACTGCAGAGAACAGAGGGCACTGCCCAGGAGGGAGGGGAAGGAAGATCCAAAATGAGAGCTGGTTTTTCTGGCATCAGAAACAGTGGGGCAGGAGGGATCCAAGATGGCAGCAGAGTAGATGGAAGCTACACTCACTTTCTTCCAGAAACAAACTGGATTCCAACTAAATTATAGAACAATCGTCCTGAATAACCAACTGAAGACTAGCTAAAGGGTCTTATAACTAAGGATTTACAGCCACATTGAGATTGGCAGGAAGGACAGAGATGTGAAAAGGGGTGGTCCTGCTCCCACCAGGGGCAGCTGAGGTTCCAGAGGAATATCTCTCAGGTGAAGGGGTCCCCCCTGAGAAGCATGGAGTCAACCCCAACTGAGCTCCCTAGCCCAGAGCACCAAAGCTGGCAAGAGGCACCCATGTAACATCTGGCTGTGAAAAGCAGCAAGTTTTTTGTCAGGGAGAAATGGAGGTCCACTAGAGACCCTCTTCAAGGGTCAACACACAAAATTTTGTTTGCAGCTACTCCACTCACCCTGGGCTTCAGTGGAGGAAGGGCAGACCAGACTAGGGTTGTGTGAGGGAGTCTGGGTTTGCAGCTCTGGGGAGAGAGCTACAGGGACAGCTGCCAAGATCCCTGTGCATGCCAAGTCCAGCTTTTACCAGCGCTGGGCCCTGGGGCAGGCCAGAAAAAAGTCCCAAGACACCCTGAGATCCACCTTTGCCTACCTCCTTCTGCCAGTGCCTGTTGGGCTCAGTCACTGAAATAGCCTCTGGCAGTACTCAGGTTGTAAGAGGTAGGTTAGTTCTCGGTGAGTCACCAGTTTGGGGTGAATGGGGTTCAACAGATAGATTCAGTTTCAAAGTTCATGCCAGTGCTGGGTCAGAGGCCACTCAGCAATGTCTTCAGGTAAACCAAGTCTAGCTGCTTCCCACTGGGTGCTCGCACATCTTTGTATTGGGGCAGATTTCCAGATGGGAGGGAGGTGGAAAGCCTGGGTTAAAAAAGTTAAGGGATTTAGAAGTAGAAATTGGAAGTTACAGAATAGTCCTGGGGATGTAAAATAAAGCATGAAGAATAATATTTTAACGATTTATAGTGTTAGATGGCTACTGGTTTATCAGGGTGATCGTAAGTTATGTAAATGTCTAATCATTGAACCTAATCTAATATTGTACATCAATTGTAATTCTAAAATGAAAAGTAGTCATTGAGCCCTGGCCAGGTGGCTCAGTTGGTTGGAGCACTGTCCCACACACCACAAGGTTTCAGGTTCTATCACAGATCAGGGCATTTTCAGGAGGTCATTGATAGATGTTTCTCTCACATCAATGTTTTTCTCTCTCTTCCTTCCCCTCTCTCAAATCAATAAACATATCCCTGGGTGAGGGTAAAAAAAATCATTGAATTGCCCTAGCTGGGTAGCTCCGTCGGTCAGTTAGAGCATCTCCCTGATGTGCCAAGGTTGTGAATTTGATCCTGTCAAAGTATAAGAATCTCAACCAATGAACGCATAAATAAGTGAAACAACAAATCTCTCTCAAATCTATTTTAAAAGTGCTACAAACAATCATGGAATATATGACACTGTGGAAGCCATCTAGGCCATAACATAGAAGAAAATAAATATTAAACCATCAAAAATCATTAAGAAGATTCAGAGACAGGAACTGCCTAGAGTGTGTGCACATGCCCACGTGTGGATGGTGACAGCAGGGAGTGGGTGGCGAGAGCTAATTCTCATTTTTCTTAAGGAAAGTACAATAGCTAGTGCCTAAATATGGCAGATCAGTAAGTAAGCTTATAAACATGTTATGTAGATTATCTGGAGGTACCAAAATGATCATTGAACAGAGCCCACAGTGGTTGCTTCTGGAGGGAGGGAAATGGGAAGAAATGGAGGGGAGCAAGTTTCTGTTCTGTTTTCAGAAAAAGCTTTGTAGAACCCTGGACTCTAAAACTATATGCATATATAGCTTTGGCCATGTATGTATGTTCATATCTACCTGATATGTATATATCATATATAGATACAAAATAATATGTGTGTATTGGTATATGTGCATGTACATATATAATGTATATATGTATACATAAAATTCATCAACAGGCATGCATAGTCCAGGCAGTTTTTAAATTTCCCTGAGCCACGCATGACCTCGTGGGGGAAATTGAGTTTATCAGATAATGAGAATTTGTTGTTAGCAAAGCTTGAGATTTGAAGGCATAGCCCTAGAAGTTATAGACGAAATGATGTCTTTCTATTCTGGATTTCTTGGTGACAGAACCTTGGTATAAAAAACCTACAAGGCATGCGTAAAAGGTCCATGGCATGGTATCGCTACCCCAGTTGCTCTGGAGAAGTCTTTGGGGTGGAGGTGGGTTGGGCGCCCTCTTCTAAGCATTCCTGGTGTTGAAGGTAAATCCCAGATTCTGGAACATGACAGCATAAGGTAAAGTGCTGACAGGTACCTTTTCTGTCTTATATTTGTGCTTTCCTTATGAGCCATACTCATTCATCTATGGATATTTGATGACTGCTTTCTTGATAACAGTGGCAAAGTTGAGTAGTTGCAGCAGAAAACATATGGTCTGCAAAGCTAAAATACTATTTACTGTCTGCTCCCTTAAGAAAAAGTTTGCCAACCCTCTTTCAGAGGGTTAAGTGTAATCCATCAGTGTAAGAGGTTGATTACAATGCCTGGTATATCCAAAGGATTCAATAAATAACATTATTATTGCAGGTGGTGTTTTTGCTCCTGCTACTACTACAACTAAGCTAACTAGCCAAGCAAGGAGTGTTTTTTTTTGTTTTGTTTTGTTTTGTTTTGTTTGCCAAATAAATATAATACATGGGTCAGCTTTAAAAAAAAAGAAGAAGAAGAAGAAGAAGAAGGGTATTTAAATAACAAACAAGGAACAAAGTCTTTGTAATCTAGACACCAACATTCAATCTCTTTTTCTTAAACTTGAGACACATCTATCATTGTAGTCACTTCCCCAAACTGGCAGGAACAGTACCTCTGCTGGCAGACAAACCAGCAGACAGAGAGAGGTTAGACCACACTTAAGCTTTTAAACCCCTGTGATCTCTCCACCCACGATGCCCTGCTCTTCTTCTCGTAGTCTTTAGAGCATAAATCCCCGATAAGCAAAGTAAATTAGATGCAGTGACATTCTACTAATTGAGTCATCCCCTCTGCTTGGCTGGGCTGTTAATTACCAGCTAATCTTATCAGTATGGCAGCTGACTGGCAGATAGTGGCTCCAAGAGAGAAGGGTAAGGACCCCAATTTGCCCCCAAAGTCTCTCATTGAGCAAAGTGGAAATCAAACCTGCCAGCCCTACCTGAAACCATCTGAACATTGTTGAGACAATATGGTTTAGAAGAGGGAAAGACTGTGGCTCAGGAAGCAGCTAGATGAGACACGCGGACATGGCAAACCTCCAAAAGTTAAAGAGAAGAAAGGGCCAAGGTGACAGGTTATGCATTATTAAAGCTGCATTCTCTCTCCATCTTGATCAAATTTTATTGCAGTCAAGCACAGGGGCTTAAAGAGAGACAAAAGACTTTAAAACATAAATTAAGTCTTATTTAGTTCACCACCCATTGCTCAGAAAGGCTGAATGGGCTGGCTTTCAACTGAATAAATGTCTATGATTTGCTGACATCTGGCAGAGGAGTCTTGTGGCCAATCAAATGAACCACCCTCCCGCCCCCAGAAACCATTGGGTTCTGTTTGAGATCTCTGCCCCTACTCCTTTACTGAATCGCCCTGATAACCATTTGTTAATCTCCCAAAGAGCCTAAATGAGCATGTGGCAAATTAGAAGGAAGGAGCAATGGTTCCTTCTTTCGTTCACCTACAGCTTTCTCAAAGAGCCATCCATACTGATTTTATGACAGGACTCAGGTGTAAGAGTTTCAGTAAAGGAAAATGAGCCTGATTAGCAAAAATTAAACTGATTGGTAGCTCCCACTACTGGCAGGTATGTATGGAAAACAGGCAGTTTCAGTATACTGAAACTGAGTGGGAATGAAAATTGGTAGAATCTTTCTTCTGGAGGGTTTTAGAGGGTGGCTGAGGGATGAGTGATTTGGCAATAGGTACTAAAAATATTAAATGCACAAACCCTTTGATGCAGCAATTCAACCTTCAGAATACTTGTAATAACCAACAATTTTTTTTAAAGGTTTATTTATTACTTTTTAGAGAGAGGGGAAGGGAAGGAGGCAGAGAGGGAGAGAAGCATTAGTGTATGGTTGCCTTTCACCTGCCTCCAGCTAAGGACCTGACTGGAGACCTGGCTTGCAACCTGATTATGTGCCCTGACTGGGGAATCGAACCATCAACCTTTGGGTTCACAGGCTGGTGACCTGTCCACTGTGCCACCAACCAGGGCTAATCAACAATTCTTAATGTAGTGAGGAGGATATGGAAAGATACCATTTTAAGCACCTTATACATACCAGCTCCCTCTTAAGAGTTTATGCTCTCATCACAACACTACTCTCCCTCTCAAACTCTGCCCAGAAAAAATATACATATTATCCAGTACTGAGTACTTACAACTTGATAAGGACTATCAATATCCCTATTTTGCAGGAGAGAAAGAAGAGGTATTGAGGGGTTCATTTATTGGAGCGAGTTAAGGTAGCAAGTAGCTAAATTAGAACTCAAACCCAGATTATGGGGTGGCATAGAGCCAGCTTTCAACCCCTGTCCCATTCTGCCTCCCACCAAAGTGCCATAAAGATGTGCACACAGCTGCCCCTCACTAGACACCCCAGGACACTATCACACAAGGAGCCACCTACAAAACCATGCTGTGAAAGCTTTTCAGCTATGGTAAAGAGCAATATAGGTCTTTATGTTCTGACATGAAACAAGCTCCAAGATATAATGTTGATTATATTTTGTTCTTTCTCAGGATTTCTGAGGCTATCCAGGGTCTTTTTTGGTTCCATGTAAGTTTTTTTAATATTTGTTCTAGGTCTATAAAATAGACCAGTGGTATTTTAATAGGAATTGCATTGAATCTATAAGTTGGCTTGGGTAGTATGGATATTTTTAAAATAAAACTTTTTTTCTTTCAATGACTTTTTAAATTTATTATTTTTAAAGAGAACAGCAGGGAGGGAGGAAGAAAGGGAGAGAGAAACCTCTAGCCATGGACCTGCCTGAAGATCCGGCTTTGCAGCCTGGTTATGTGCTCTGGCTGGAAATTGAACCAGTGACCTTTGGGCTAGCAGGCCAGTGCCTTATCCACTGAGCCACCATCATGGACATTTTAATGATGTTAATTTTCCCAATACAAGAGCATGTTACATGCTTCCATTTATTTGTGTTTTCCTTGATTTCTTTCTTCAGTGTTCTGTAGTTCTCCAAGTACAGGTCTTTAACAGCTTCAGTTAAATTTATTCCTAGGTACTTTATTTTTCTTGTTGTTATAGTAAAACTGATTTTTTTTTTTTCCTTAGCTTGTTTTTCTGATACTTCATTGTTGGTGTATAAGAATGCCATTGATTTCTGAATATTGACTTTGTATCCCACTACTTTGCCAAGTTCACTTATTAGGCCAATTAGTTTTTTGGTGGATACTATAGGATTTTCTATGTACACTATCATGTCATCTGCTATCATATCATATGATTTTTACTTCCTCCTTTCCAAGTTAGATGCCTTTTTCTTCTCTATTTGCTATGGCTAGAACTTCTAGTACTATGTTGAATAAGAGTAGTGAAAGTAGGCATCTTTGTCTTATTCCTGATCTTAAGAGAAATTCTTTTAGTTTTTGCCCATTGAGTATAATGTTGGCAATAGGTTTCTCATATATGACCTTTATTATGTTGAGGTATTCTCCTTCTATTCCCACTTTGCTGAGTGTTTTTATCATAAATGGGTGCTGGATTTTACCACAAGCTTTTTCAGTATCTATTGGTATGATCATGTGATTTTTATCTTTTGTTTATGTGATGTATTATGTTTATTGATTTGCAAGTGTTATACCATCCTTGCATCCTTGGGATAAATTCCTCTTGATCATGGTGTATGATCTTTTTAATGTATTTCCTTTTTTTTTTTTTGAGGATTTTAGCATCTATGTTCATCAGAGATATTGGCCTGTAATTATCTTTCTTTGTTGTGTCTTTCCATGATTTTGAAATGAGGACAATACTGACCGCATAAAAAGAGTTTGGAAGTCTTCTTTCGTCTTAAATTTTTGGAATAGTTTAAGAAAGATAAGTGTTAGTTTTTCTTTGAATGTCTCTTGTGAAGCCATCCAGTCCAAGGCTTTTGTGGGCTGGAAGTTTTTTGATTACTGCTTCAATTTTGCTGGTTGTCATAGGTATGTTCAGGCTTTCTCTTCCTTCTTCATTCAGTTTTGGGAGATTGTATGTTTCCAGAAATTTGTCCATTTCATTCAGGTTGTCCAGTGTCTTGGCACTTTGTTGTTTATAGTAATTTCTTACAATCCTTTGTATTTCTCTGGTATTGGTTGTTCTGCCTCCTCTTTTGTTTCTGATTTTATTCATTCTGTTTCTCTCTCTTTATTTCTTGATGAGTCTAGTTAAAGGTTTGTCAATTTTGTTTATCTTTTCAAAGAATCAGCTCCTGGATTAATTGATTAATTAATAACTTTGGGTTATTCTTTTAACCTCTATGTCATTTAATTTTGCTCTGACTTTGATTGTTTCCTTCCCTCTACTCATTCTGGGCTTTGTTTGTTAGTTCTTGTATATGTAGGGTTAAATTCTTTATTTGAAAATTTTCTTTCTTTTTAGGTAGGCCCATATTGCTTTGAACTTCCCTCTCAGGACTGCCTTCGCTGTATCCCATAGGTTTTGGGTCATTGTGTGTTCATTTTCATTTGTTTCCAGATATGTTTTTTAGGGTTTTTGTTTGTTTGTTTTGTTTTGTTTTTAAAGACTTTTTAAACTTAAAAAATATATATTTATTATTATTATTTTTTTAAAGATTTTATTTTATTATTTTTAGAAAGAGGGGTAGAGAGACATCACTGTATGGTTGCCTTTCACCTGCCTCCAGCCATGGACCTATGTGGAGACCTGGCTTGCAACCTGGTTATGTGCCCTGGCTGGGAATCGAACCAGCGACCTTTGGATTTGCAGGCTGGGGCCTTATCCACTGTGCCACCATCCAGAGCCAGATATGTTTTTATTTCTTTCTTGATTCATTGTTAAACCATTCACTTTTAAATAACATGTTATTTAGTCTTCATGTACTTTTAAATTTTTAAATTTTTTCCTTGAGGTTGATTTCTAGTTTCTAACCATTGAGATCTGAGCACATGCTTGATATGATTTCAATTTTCTTGAATTTGTTGAGGCTTGTTTTGTGTCCTACTGTGTGATCTATCTTTGAAAATGATCCAGGTGCATTTTAAAAGAATGTATACTTTGCTTTTTGGGGGTAGAGCATTCAGTAAATATCAGTTAAGTCCATTTGATCTAGAGTGTTGTTCAATGTCACAATATCTTTCTTTAGAATATCTTTTGTTGATAGCGAGGTGTTAAAATCCCCTACAATGACTGTATTGCTGTCCTTCTTAAAGTCATCCAAATTTTTTCTTATATATTTAGGTACTCCAATGTTAGATACATTTATGTTTACAAGGGTTCTATCCTCTTGTTAGACCACTCCTTTTGCTGAAAACATCCATGTACAGGTTTTTGTGTGACCCACTTTTTGAAATAAGTGTTTTGTGCATGTGCATATGTGTTTACATCTTAAAAGTATCACACCAGCCATTAACCATGTTTTCCTCTGGAGGAAAAACTGGAATCTAATGCAAAGAGAAAGTGAAAAATAGTTTTACTTTTTGTCCTTTATAGCTGGGTGTCATTTTACCATTTTTGCCGTGAATATGTATTTATGAAATCATTCAAATCATTACATTGATAATTAAAAACTGAAAAAACTAAGATAAATTTTTAAAGAGTAATATTTAATACAAAGCCACAAAAAGTGAGCCTTGTATTTTCATATTCCACAGTAGATGCTGCATAAATATTTGATTTACTGATTTGCAGTCAATCTTCCTTATTCAGGACTCTGTATTTGTGAACTTGCCTGCTTGCTATAATATACTTGTAACCCCCAAATAAATACTTGGTGTATTTTCATGGTCATTTATGAAGAAACTGGGTCTTAGAAAGGTGAGACCAACCCACCCACACTTGCACCGGCTGGAAAACAGAGCCAAGTCGGGCTGACCCAAAGCCCACACAGTGGCCACTATGTAGTGCTGCCTTCTCAGAAGAAACACAGGAAAGGCGAGAGACCAAAGATCATCTTTTGAAGTAAAGGATATGGCCTTAGGCCATAGGTGTTGAAATTGAGTCTGAATAAGAGCAGAGAAAAAAAGACAAGGACCCACTGTGTACAGTGATAAATGCTCCCCCATTGGAGGCTGGTGGTAACAAGGAAAAGAGGGAGCTCGTACTCATGTAGAGCAGCGTCCATTTGGGCTGGAGGAAGACCAGGCATGGTGTGTGCTCCACTGCGGGCCCCTCATCACTTCCTCTTCCACGCATTCTATCAGCTTCAGTCTGGCAGCCTCCAGACTCCACCAGAGGGCAATCCAGCTGTGCCCAGCCTGGGCCCACGCCCTGGACCAGCCCTCAGCCAATGCATGGCAGTGATGGAACATCAACGCCCCAGTTCCCTGGTTCTTCTGGTGGTGTGACTCTAGGCATGTTTCTAAGTAATCCCCGGGGGTTCCCAGTGGGACCAAGCTTAGTGGCTCGCAGAGGTAAGCGGCTCAGCAATGCCTCTGCACTGGCTCAGTCCCCCTCTCCCTGACTGATGCTTCCTCCATCCGAAGGAATCCTGTCCTAGGTTCTGCTCCTGGGGAAGGGAGTTCAAAATCGCCCACTCTCAATCGTGTTGGTTGCATAATACATCAGTGCATTAACTACAATTTTGTTCTCAATCTAAAGAACAAATTGGCCTTGTTAAGGTGAGCATAGGGAATGGTGTTTACCTTTCCCTCCATTCTTCTTTAAGCCTCTTGCCATTTTGAGTTAGCATGCCACTATATACAGCAATATGCAGAGGGGAGCAGAGTAGAAAATACAAAGATCCCGGTTACAACCTTACTGTGCAGCCACTGTTGGTTGAATCTTTTGTTTTGTGCAGCCAAATGCAATTCCTACTGATCTGAGCTCCAAGATGCTTTCTAACAACAACAGATGATGCCGCAGTGGTGTTTCTGCCAAAAATACATAACCTGTATGTAATCATAAAGAAACATCAGAAAACTCAAATTGTGAATTATTCTACAAAATAATTGACTGTGCCCTTCAAAAATGTCAAGGTCAACTCAGTGGATAGACCTTGGCCTGCACACCCAAAGGTTGCTGGTTCGATTCCCAGCCAGGGCACATAACCAGGTTGCAAGCCAGGTCTTCACACAGGTCCATGGCTGGAGGCAGGTGAAAGGCAACCACACATTGATGTCTCTCTCCCCTTCTGTCTCTCTACCCTTCTGCCTCTCTCCCTCTCCCTCTCTCTGAAAATAATAAAATATTTAAAATTTTTTCTTTTTAATTTACAAAAGTGAAGCTTTGGGATTTCTTAATTTTCAAAAAAAAAAATTGTCAAAGCTAATAGTTAATGACAGTAAAAACTGTAGTTTATTTAGCTTTTTGCACGTGCCAGGAATGGTTCTAAGCATTTGATGTGCACTATCTTACGATTAAATTAATTCTTGCTCTATCCTAGGAACCCAGCACCATAGTTACCCACCATTTCACACTTAGGGAGGGTGAGAAATTTGTGCATGTTCGTGGAGATGCTCTGTGCTGGGTGAGCTGAATTCTAACCGAAGCTGATGTGACTGGAGAGCCGGCAAAGCGTTAATCTTGAGAATCCAGATGTGTGTATGTTGTGCAGCCAGGAAACAAGCAGACTGAGGTTTGGTCCAATCAAGTGTGGGGTCAACCACAGGACCCAGCCAGTCCAAAGCAACAAAAATAAATGAGAGGTAAAATCAGGCCCCATTTTTCCCCTAAGAAACCCATGGTCTGGAAGCTTCCACAGTTCAAAATCCTAAATTACAGACCCACACACTTTGGTGTCAAATGTCTCTAAAGAGTAATTAACTTAAATTCTGTTGTACCTGGCTTCTTATTCTCATGATGTGGGTGCTTAATTTTTTTTTTTTTTTTTGTCCTCACCCAAGGATATGTTTTTACTGATTTGAGAGGTGGGGGGAGAAATATTGGTGCAAAAGGAAAACATCAATTGGTTGCCTCCCATGCTCACCCCATCAGGGATTGAACCCACAACCTGGGTATGTGCCCTGATTGGGGATCAAACCTGCAACATTTTGGTGCACAGGACAACACTCCAACCAACTGAGCCACCTGGCCAGGGCCTATGATACGTGTGTTTAAAATCATCTTCAAAAGCACTTTAATGTTTATGATTTTTAGGAACTTCCCAGGGCTCCCAGAGAGCAACATCAATTGTCCTTTCTGCTAAAAGGGTGTCTAAGGCAGATGGGTCTCGGCAAACATCACAGGTTCCTAAGGCCTTCGGATACAATGTGGTTAAAGGGGGAAAGTGTAGTTTGTGAACAGTGTCTTCACAGAAGGACGTTGGACACACTGTAGTGAGGATGGAAACACAGTTAACATGTTTTAGAATGAAGCTTCCATTTGAAGGCAGCATTTTGCTTTCTTTCCATTCTGCTGGAATTTGCTTTCAGCATTTATCCATTGGCTCCACTCTTAGAATGTTATTCCTTTCATCTAATGCTATACTTCCTCACTCTCCACTGCTCTCTCCTGCCTCCCTGACTGCACTGCCAATTTAAAAAAGAGAGAGAGATTGAACTTTTAAGAGATTCTATCACATAAAACTTTCCACCCTTTCTGATGTCAAAGCTAAAACAAACTGGGTAATGATAAGAGTTCACAGTGAAAAATGAACACAAATACTCAAGAGGTAAAGGGGATTTTCAATTTTTATGAGTTTTCAGCTTCTCTGATGTCCTCTGTGGGTCTGGCTGATGGTACCTTGTCCTAGATTCTCATAGCAGCCACACAAACAGCAGGTCTGGGACCAAGGTGAGACAAGAGGCACACAATTTAAGGGGACACTTACTGGGGCTGTGCAAGTACCCTAGGACCCCACTTGCCACACTGTGGTCCCAGCCCTGCTAAGTAGTCCCTACCACGTTAGGCTCCTCAGGAGCCAGAGGGATCATCCGAGAGGGTAAATCTGATCATGCTACTCCCCTGATGAAAACCTTCTGATGGCTCATCATCACCTCAGGATGAAAGCCAGGCCTCCTGGCAGGGCTTTATTGAGCCCTTCAGGTCTGAGCCCCACCAGCTCAGCCGCTCCCCTCCCGCTTCTCCCCTTTCTCAGTTCTGAGCCTGAAGCACTGTTCAATCTGGGTTTCACAGCTGCCACTACCCTTTGCTTGTCCAGCCTGCTCTGCTCTGTCTCTTTTTCTAAGCTAACGCCAACTCATTTTTCAGATCTCACTGGGAAAAAAATATCAGGGCAGCACATGAGGAGTCAAATTACAGTCATAGCCCAGCTCTGAAGCCAGCTCTGCCACTTATTGGCACGACCTTGGGCAACTTACCTGATGTTTCTGGGCTTGAATTTCCTCATCTGTACATTGGTGGTGATAGGTCTGCTTCATGAGCTGATAATGGATAAGGGGATTTGAAAAGGTGATCTGTGTGACACTCTAAGATCCATGCCTGGTGCATGGCTTGCATTATATGTGCAGATATCATGATGCCAATCTTCACCAATGTTCTCTGTGAGCCCCCACTTTTCTTAATCCTGCCCATGTTTCTATTATCATGTGCTTAAATGTGTCTCTCTCTAGTCTGCAAGCCCGAAGACAGGGGCTGGGTCTATCTTGGTAATGGCTGTCCTCCTATCATATTGCCTAGCACATAGGCAATAGCACATAGTAGGTGCTCAGTAAACATGTTGAATGCATGAGCCAATAGTGCAAGTGACACAGCCACTGGAACAATATGCATTCTAGTTCTGAGATAAGCAATGGAAGGTCTCTCTCTCTCTCTCTCTCTCTCTCTCTCTCTCTCTCTCTCTCTCTCTCATTTAGTTTTTTTTTAAAATTTTTATTTAAGTAAGTTGGTATACAATCTTATATTGGTTACATTGGTTTCAGGTGTATAATATAGTGATTCAACATTTTTATACCTTACAGTGTGATCATCCCACTAATTCTAGTAATTATCTGTCACTGTAAACTTAACACAACATCACTGACTAAATTCCCCTTTCCCTTTTCCCTCATCCCTCCTTCACTTCCCTTCTGAGAACCATTCCTTTGGTCCCTATTTCTTTGAGTCTGTTTTTTGTTTTGTTTTGTTTTGTTTCTCATGGACAGATCCCCTCAAGGGAAACAGTAGAAAAAATAAACAAATGGGACTACATAAAACTAAAAAGCTTCTGCACCATGTAGGAAACCTTCAACAAAACAAAAGGCCGCCTACTGACTGGAAGAATATATTCACAAATGATATATCTAATAAGGGATTGATATCCAAAATATATAAGAAACTCAGACAACTTAGTAACAAAAATAAGTAAATAAGTCAATTGAAAAGCAGGCAGGGAGCATGAAAAGACATCTCTCCAGAGACATACAGATGGCCAACAGACATATAAAAAGATGCTCAACATCACTAATCATCAGAGAAATGCAAATTGAAACCATAGGAGATACCACCTCACACAAGTCAAAATGTCAATGATCAAAAAGTCAACAAATAAGGTGTTGGTGGGGATGTGGAGAAAAGGGAACCCTTGCGCTGTTGATGGGAATGTAAACTGGTGCAGTCACTGTGGAAAATAGCATGGCGTTTCCTCAAAAACACTAAAAATAGATATACCATATGACCCAGTGTTACTGAACCAAAGTGGGGTTCAGCTGCCCTTTAAAGCAAACTGTAGAGGCAGAGGCTGGTGAGAAAAGAAAAGGGTTTTATATGAATAATGAATGATTTGGGAGAATGGGGAACTCCCCGTCTCAAAGCGCATCTCTGCAAAACCTAGACAAAACCAAGCCATCCTCAGCAAGACTGAAACAAAAGGCGGTGCTCAGAGTTCTTGTCCCATTTTAAAGGACCATTTTTGGGAGCCCAAAGCAGCTAAGAGGGTCATCCAGGCAGCTTAGCTTGTTCCCTGTCCAGCTTCCGCCTCCCTCCTGGAGGCTGCTTGTGGAGCCAGCACTGCCATAGGCCATGCAGCTTCTGGGGCTATGAGGTCCTGTGCTCAGAGGCTGGAGAATGAGTGAAAGCACCCAGGAATGCTCCACCAGGTCAGCAAGAGCGAGACAGAAAGAGACTCCCTTCTGGAGGCCATGTGATGGGTAGGTCATGTGGCCCATGGAGAGGACAGACCAGTGCACTGCAGGAGTGCAGGTCCCAAGCAAGCTAGCCTCAAACAAGAGAGAGATTTCTTTGTCTCTGGGATTATAACTAGCTTGGGTATGGCATGGACCAGGTGCTTTCTCAGAAAGACCAATTAACTTCTGCACCCTGTGTCCTGGTCCACCTTCCAACTAACCCCTTCTTTCCCCTGGCTAGGCTGACAGGCCTCTTTGGTCAGAACCTCCCCTTACCACCATTTTAACTTCTATTGCACATGTGCCTACCTTCCCCTAGTCCTACCCCAATTTGGTACTAGAAGCAGGTAGGAGAGCTTTTCCCCTTCACATCCAATTATCTTGCTAGCCTTGCATGAGCTCAGTGTTAAGAACTTCCTCCTCCTGCCATCTTGCCTGGGGGCAGGGGAGTATGTGCTTGGTTCAACACAGAGGTGCTGTAAAACTCAAGTTTCTTGGCAGGGCCCTGGCCATTTGAGAAGGTATTGTCTGACTACATGCCACACCCTTAGTGCCCTGAGGAGCGTGGCTCAGTGCAGAGTGGCTCCCAAGTTCCATCCCCATGACCTAGCTCCATCTCCTCTGGTGGCCTCTCCTGTTTCCCTGCCCTCAGCCCACTCCTAGTGGTCTGGACAGACTATCAGTATCACCAGCAATTCCACTTCTATTTATCCAAAGAAAACAAGAACACTAATTCAAAAAGATATATATTCCCTTTGTTCACTGTAGCATTATTCATAGTAGCCAAGATAATGAAAGCTACCTAGGTATTTGTCAGTTGATGAATGGATAAAAAAAAATATGGTGTATATGCACAGCCATAAAAAAGTGAAATGTTGCCATTTGCCACAACATGGATGGATCTAAGGGTATTATACAAAGTAAAATAAGTTAGGCAGAGAAAGACAAATACCATATGGTTTTACTTAAATGTGGAATTTGAAAACAAAACAAAGCAACAGAAGATTTAGAAGAAACCACAATTTCTCTGCAAGCAGAGTTCACTGAATTCAAAAACCTCAACTTGTACCAAATATTAATTCAACCAAATGTGCGTGGATTCTGTGCCAGGCATTGTGCTATGCAATAGGTAAAGGTGAAGAAGAATTAGTTTTTGTCCTAAGCGAGGTGATAGGAGAAATGCTTAAAACTTGAAGTCATCTTTCCATGCTGAACAAAAGACTGCTGGTCTGAATTGCATAGTTTCAAGATTACAGCTTCTTAATAGAACATATCTGGATTCAAATCCCACAGCTTTATGACTCGCAAACTGTGTGACCTGAAGCAAGTTACTTAACTTCACTGAATTTCCAAGCCTTTCATCAGTAAAAGACAGAAATAATAGGACCTACTTCCAAAGGTTTTTTGTGAAGAATTGAGAAAATCCACATAGTTCACTTGGCACAGAGTCTGGCAAAGGGAAAATGTGTAGGACACTTTCACTGTTACTGCTACTGCCACCTTCAGCCCTCAAGTCAGGTTAGTTCCTTACACCTCCATTCCCTCCTAATCTCTTTTTGAACTTTCTTTCCTGTTTTTGTTTGTTCGTTTGTTTTTCTGCTTCAATTTAAAGATGGAAAAATACACCTTTAGACTCAGGGCTACTTGGCAGCATAAGGCAAAGCTAATTTTATCACCAGGCAAGCATTAGAACCCTTTTATTGCAAACCAGTTGCCAACGCTGAGCAGTAGCCCAGGCCCGACCTGGGGTCTCACAGATTCCCTTTTGCTGCTTTTGGAAGAATTCTACAACTCCACATCTTAGAACGACCTGAGGCCCTGTAATAACGCCATGGGAATTATTTCATCTTTTATGTTGGGAATCAAGGAGAGACAGAAGTCTCTCAGATAGTTCTTTCTTGCTTACCCAAGACACGCATGTGCGCGCACACACACACACACACACACACACACAAAGGGAGTTCAAAAGGAATAACAAATAGACAAGTAGGTCTCTTCTCTTGGCCACCTCACATTGATTGTGGGTCGGTACCTGGAGCATCATCTTAAGGATTCCAATGCAGCCTCAGGGTTCAGTGAGGGGAAGAGAGTGCTGACTGATTAGCAATGTCTGCCCTGGGTGTGTGGGTGGGGAATGCCAGAACTGATCACCACTAAATTAAAAGCACTTTTCTGGAGACCTAGCTCCTTATATCTCCTCTCTCTATTCCCCATGCTACTACTTATTTCTCTTCAGCTTACCTTAATGTCTGATTCTACTGCAGTGTAGTTAAAAAGCTAAAGTTATTACTGGTTCAAATGGATTTCTTTCCACTTCTAAAGAAGAATGCTTCAAGGATGGTTCACAGGAGAAGCAAACCCTCTCAGTAACATTTAAGTAGGGGTCATGCATTGCCAGTGAAATCAATAAGCACTTCTCCTATTCAGAGCCTTGTTTTTCAAGACAAGGATCCTAAGCAACTAAATTCATAACAAGGAGAATAAAAGTCATAATAATAGCTCAGTTTGTTGAATAAGTACTATATGCCAAGTATTACACTATCCCAATAATTTTTAATTTTTCAAAAAGATATATTCTAATGCTATATTCTTGATAAATATTCAATGTGGTTGATGGGAAATATTATGTACATTTGACACTTAATATTTTATTCTCTCCCAAGAACATTTTTTCATTGCTTGTAGAGAGAGGGAAAAGGGAGAGAAAACGAGAGGAGGGTGGGGAGAGAGAGAGAAACAGAAACCTTGATGTGAGAGACACAGTGATCACATGCTTCCCTTATGCCCTTACTAGGGCTCAAACCTGCAACCTAGACATGTGCCTGACTGGAGATTGAACCCATAACCTTTCAGTTCCAAACAATTGAGCCACACTGGCAAGGGCTTTGAAACTTTTCATAATGGAGTTTTTAAAACACAACACTAGGTATGTGATTTAATTGGTCTGTGACAATGTGAGCATGAGTAGCCATAAAAACAGACAACTTTACTATGCAATCAAGGATGAGAACCACTGGGCAAAGTGCTCTACAGACTTGATGTCATTCATTCTCCATAACTAACCTAAGACATGCACATTATTATTCATCATCTCACTGGAATAAAAAGGAAATGGCAAACCCAACGTCTCACAGTTGCTAAGTGACTGAGCTACAATCCCACCAGATGGACCTGAACTCTGAACCTGGGTCCTTTCTTCCTGTACTAGGTGAAATATAACTTTTAAAATCTTTATTGAAGTATAATTGATGTTTAATTTGTACACATTTAAGGTATGCAGAGTGATGTTTTGATATACACATATATCGTGTGAAATTATTACCACAACCAAGCTGATGAACACACCCATCTCCTTACGCAGTTGCCTTTTTTTTTTTTTTTTTAAGATTTTATTTATTATTTCCAGAGAAAGAAGAAGGGAGAGAGGCAGACAGGGAAAGAAATATCAATGTATGGTTGCTTTTGACCTGCTTCCTGCTATGGATCCGGCTGGAGACCTGGCTTGCAACCTGGTTTTGTGCCCTGGCTGGGAATCGAACCAGCGATCTTTGGGTTCACAGGCTGATACTATCCACTGAGCCACCAGCCAGGGCCCATAGTTGACATTTTTATGTGAACAATTAAGATCTGTCTTAGCATATTTCAAGTATAATCATAATCAAGTATAACCATAATCACCATGTTGTACATTATTAGACCTGCAGAGCTTACTTACACTTCGTAAATGACACTTTGTCCACTTTAACCAACATCTTTCTATTTTCCAACTCCTGGTAACCACCATTCTACTCTTTGCTTCTATCAGTTTGACTTTTTCAGATTCCACATGTAAGCTATTGTACAGTATTTGTCTCTCTGTGGCTGCCTTATTTCACTTAGCATAATGTTCTCCAGGTTTATCCATGTTGCTATAAATGGTAGGATTTTCTTCTCTTTAAGGTTGAATAATATTCCATTGTATGTATGTATATACTACATTTTCTTTATCCATCCCTCAATAGACACTTGAGCTGTTTCTATATCTTGGCTATTGTGAATAATGCTGCAGTGAACATAGGAGTGCAAACATCTCTTCAGGATCCTGATTTCATCTTCCTCTGGATGGATGGATTGATGGGTTGATGGATGGATGGATGGATGGATAGATGATAGATAGATATGATTTCTGCATCATATGGTAGTTCTTTCTATAGTTTTTGAAAGGACATTCCATGCTGTCTTCCAAAGTCTGTAACTTTTTTGTGGCAAAATATACATAGCATGAAGTTTATCATGTTAACTATTTTTAAATGTACAATTCTGTGCATTAAGTACATTCACGTTATTGTGCAACCCTTACCACCATCCATCTCCAGGATGTTTCATCATCCCAAACTGAAATTCTGTGTCCACTAAACAATAACTCCCCATCTCCCCTTCCCCACAGTTCCTGGCCACCACTTTTCTACTTTCCATCTCTATGAGTTTGACTGTAGTAGGAAACTCATATAAGCAGAATGATAATGCATTTGACCTTCTGTGTCTGCTTTATTTTGCTTGGCATAGTATCTTCAAGGTTCATTCATGTTGCAGCATATGTCAGAATTTCATTCCTTTTTAAGGCTGAATAATAAGCATAATCGTTTAAATAAACAGTTTCCTGACACTGGGGGTATGGTGAGAAGCAAAACATAATTGTTGTTGACAACAGTGAGCTCACAGCCGGTAGTAGAGACAGATAGCAATGCATGAGATGCACACACATACAGCTCTGTGGAGCTTCTGGGAAGAGGCCACAGAGTTGCACATTGTTATGCATGTGAGCCCAGGTTCCTCACTGTCCAGAGTAAAATCTCAACTCCTCTGGGCAAATTACATTTCCTCTCTGAGGCTCAGTCTCCCATCTATAAAAATAGGGGTAATGGTAGTATTCAACTCTGAGCTATAATTAGATTTAAATGAGTCAGTCTGTGCCTGGCACATCATAAATAGTCAATAAATTATATAAACAAATAAGCAAACAAATGAAGTAAAGCTTATACCTCGGGCAATCTATAAAGAATGTAGCACTTAAATTTTGGAGGGCAAGGAGATTTCCTTAGGTAGAATGACTAGATCAAATACAGGACACCTAGTTCAATTTGAATTTCCGATAAACTGAATAATTTCTGAGTGTTAAGTATGTCCCAAATATCAAATTCCCCTAATCCAATACTTACAAAAGGCAAACTTCTGGGAGACCATGTATTTGAGACCTTATAAGACTTTAATCAGACTTAAGAGTATCATGAGATTGGCTCCTTGTTCCTAAACAAACTGGAGAAAGTAAGAAAAGAAAAGAATGAGCTCAGGACTTGAAAGTCCCAGCTCAGGCTCGGCATAAACCTGAAAGCTTCTGTATCCTTATCTCCTGTGTCTCCTATAGGGCTGAGATTGCTGAAAACACATCCAGAGTCTCATTTTGAGTTGAGTTAAATGCAAATTGAAAGCACACCTCTTCTCAAGGCTGCTGCTGTTTAAGTGAAGGCACTGATTGGGAAAGAATACAATCCTGAAAATTGGAATGGGGGTATATGAGCAAATCCCAATGAATCTGGGGATCCAAGATCCCTAAATTTACCTGAGTTTTCTTTGCTAGTTCTTTCACCTCTCCCATCCACCATACCCCACCACCAGTCAGTCCGGGGAGGTTAATCCTGCTTTGCTCCAAGAATCTGTAACCATCTCCCCTGAGGTAGCCAGCTGCCTTGCAAGGCACTGCTGATTCTCCTCAAGGCCCACTCCGAGACTTCCAGCCAAGATGGAGATGTAGGTAGATGCACTGCATCTCCCTCCACAAATAAGAAGGAATATATCTACCTGAAGACTAGAGACAACCAAAGCCCTGGCTGGTGGCACAGTGGATAAGTTTCCGGCCTGCGAACCCAAAGGTCACTTGTTCGATTCCCCAGCCAGGGCACATAACCAGGTTGCAAGCCAGGTCACCAGCCAGGTCTGTGGCTGGGGGCAGGTGAAGGGCAACTATACATTGATGTCTCCCTCCCTCTCTGCCTCTCTCCTCCTCTCTCTAAAAATAATAGATAAAATCTTTTTTAAAAATGACAACAAACTAAGAACTATCAACAACAGAACCTTAAAAACGAAAATAAAAACAAACTAAGCATACAACCAGAATAGGATCAGATACATAAGTATGGGGCTCATTGACAGGGTTATCAGCTGGCAGGGGGAGGGGAGAAATGGGGAAATGGTGCAGGGATTAGGAAACAGATTGTGGGTACAAGATAGACAGGGAGATGTTAAGAATAATACAGGAAAGGGTGAAATCAGGGAACATGCACAACCCATGGACGTGAAATAAGGGGGCTGGAATTGCAGGAGAGAAGTGGGGTCCTGGGTAGAGGGAAGTGAGGGTAAAAGAAATTGGGACAACTGTAACAGCATAATTAATAAAATATATACTTTTAAGAAAGACCCACTCTACCATCCCTATTTGCTTTTAGACCTTAAACTAGACTCAAATCCCCGCAGGCCCTAAAGGGTAAGATTCAAAGTATGACCCATGAGAAAAGTGATACACTTCAAAAGAACCACATGACTTTTTCTAATTTATAGACAGAACTTTGGGGAATATGCATGGGAACGGATATTAGGAGTATAGGACCATGATGGAAATAAGTTTTTTGATATGATGCCACTCAGTAGAGATTCTAGATTTAATGTTGCTTCTTGGAGGGTTGAAAGGGGCTCTAATGGTGTTGCTGGTTGGTTAACTGAAACATGAGGCAGTACCAGATAAAGCTCAAACACCAGAGCTGCTTTGGTGTACTGTTGAGGGAGGTATTTAAAAGCTCTGGGAGACAAATGTCACAGTGGGTTTATCACAGACTTGCTCATCTGCCTAGGAGGGTCACCACCACCAGGACTGAATTTGTGAGGAGAGGCACAGATTCCATGAGAGATTCTGTGGCCACTCTTCTCTGTATGTCAGAGTACAGTGAAGATCCCCCTTCTATGGGGGATCTTTCAATGCTATGGGGGACTCTGACCCGCAGTAAAATCCCCGGTGCCACAGATGAAATAAAACCGTCCCTAACAGCTCTGTGTAAGGGGAAGAAGATCTGACCAGTGGCTCAAGGCCAAAGGCCCAGTTCTTTGTTCCCAAAGGTCTTTTATTGAAAGGGGTACACTTGGAGGCATGTAGCTGTTGATCAATGCTAATCAATGCTAATTACAGGGACGTAGAAAAATGAGTGAGGGGCAGAGAGATCTCACTCAGATCAGGATGTGCATTTGAATTTTAAAAACTTTTGCAGTTGATACAACAGAGGATCAGGAGAGGTAAGGAACAGGCCAGGCTTGTAACTAAAGTATTTTCTGTGACCTAGTCCCCCTCCCCCAGGGCCACTGGCTATAACATGGGAACATGTATGTACCCAGCATTCCCTGTCTTCAGGTCGGGACTTACAGGTTTAGCCTGGCTCACACGGGACTCCCAAGTTTTCATGTTTTCCCAGGTGGGCCCCAACATAACGTAATAGGAATAATTGGCTCCTGGGTGGTAGGGGCCAAGTGGCAGCGCTTAGTCACCAAACGCAGGGCGGGCGTGGTTAGTCATGGATGAGAGAGTCGAAACAGTAATCAGAATAGTCTGACTTACAGGGACAAATGGCATGGGCTGCTTAACCACAGTGTAACTAGAAAACAAATACGGTAGTCTACTAAATTCCTCCTTGAGCTATATAAACAGAAGAGTTTTAGGTTGAGCACACAGAAGTCTTCATTCGAGTCACCAAAACAGAGTCATGGCCCCTCAATAACAGACCCAGACCCCCTTGAACGGGGAGGCTTGGTCCCCTTAAGCAGGGATGATACTACATGGTCAAAAAACTTGTGCTGTTCATCTTTCTCCCAGCTTTTCCCCAGAGGGACCTAGCACCTTTCACCAGGGTGACTGTGTATCATTAAAAAGGAAGTAGAGCTTTCAGGAACTCCTGGGCAAGAGCTCCGAATTGACACTAACTCCACAGGACCCGACTGTGGTCCGCCAGTCAGGCTCATGAAAGTCGGGCGGTCCCGCAGGAGTTTTAGCTCAGGTGGATTTGGCAGTGGAGCCAGAGGGCCCCTGGGCCCACGCTGTGGTTATTTCCCCAGTCCTGGAACGCATACTGGAACAGATATACTCGGCAACCTGCAGGACCCCTAGAAAAATTGACTGTTTATCTGAACATCACCTTGAAGTGGACATGCTAGAATTTTATTGGCTGTATCTGGTAACATCTCAAGGATATTCCAGGTGGGGAGAATCACCTTGTGAGCAAACGCTCGGAGGGCAGGAGAATGAAGGTTGGTGAGGAAGATTATGACCCTGAGCTGGACCTCAGTTGGTGACTTTCAAGGGCCAAAGGGCATGAAATTCAGTGGAGTAAAAAGCATGGAAATGCTCTGAAAGTTCCACTTTTTAAAAAGAGCTAGTCTGTCCCTAGCCAAAACCGCCACCCAAACCAAGCCACGCATTTGTAGTCCTTCCTTAGTTGATTAATTTCTAGGAAGTTCCGCTTAATAGGTTTGGTGATTATAAAACAAGGTGTCTGGAAATAATGATTCAAACTGCTTATTGGCTGAGTGAAACACTCACATGGAAGGAGTTTCATTTTTCTTTGAGTTGACATAATAGCCCCCTTTGTGAATTTGCTGCTTGGGTTGTGTGCCCAAGGATAGGAAGAATTTAAAATGTTTAAAGTCGTTTGGACTGGTTCATTCAAGGGAAGCCTACCCACAGGTGGTTTGGTGCTATGCTATATATACCAAGCTATCGTAAAGCAAAAATCAGCTAACTGCATAGATTCATGGACAAGAATGCTACTGCAATGATGCCTATAGGTGGGGAGGAAAAATAGAAACCACCTATATGTTTATTAAAAGAAGACTGAGCAGTGTTGAAGTGTGCATACAGTGAAACACTAAATGGTCGTTGAAACGGATTGTTGTTTTTTTCTTTGAGGTTTTTATTATTTGTAGAGTGAGGTGAAGGAAGGGAGGAAGAAAGGGAAAGAAACATCAATGTGTGGTTGCCTTTCACCTGCCCCCAGCTGGGGACCTGGCTGGAGACCTGGCTTGTAACTTGAGTCTATGCCCTGACTGGGAATCGAACCAGCAACCCTTGCGTTCACAGGCTGGTACTCAATCTACTGAGCCACACCGGCCAGGGAGTTTTTCGTTTTTTTTTTTTTTAACATAGAAAAAATTGTTCCCAATCTATTGTTAAATGGAGAAATATATAAAACTAGATGTAATATGATCCCCTTTTTGTCTCAAAAGAGGTACACTGCAGAAAAAAAGACAAGAAAGAAATTCATAGATATGGTGCTTTTACAGTGACCGTGGAATGTAGCTTTGGTCTTGTTCTACTTTTGTCTGTCTGTATTTCTCAAGTTCTGCTACGATAAATACGCCTTTCTAACTAACCAAACCATTTTAAAGAAAATAATACAAAGCTGCCAGGGTTTCGTGTGAAGTGCAAAGATACAGACCCTGTTCATTCACCCCAGGAGCCCTTGGGGATGCTTAAGAGATGCTTTAGAAGGCTGCAGAGAGATTTCCCCAGAAATAGTCGCTCTATTGCAGCAGCATATTTTCCTCCCTTTGTCAGATCCCTGATGTCTTAATCCACCTAGAATACAGTCAACCCTTGTTAAAGAAGAGTTGCCATTCCCCTATAGACCATTCCTCTTGCGCTGGCCTTTTCTTGCTCCTTTGTCCTCCAGCCTGGGGTCATGGCCTTGAGATAGTTCGTCACACTTACCATGTAAACCTTTCACAGTGTTTCTTTCCTGCTTTTTTTTTTTTAAATTAAGATTTCATTTACTATTACTTTTAGATAGGGGAAGGAGGCAGAGAGGGAGAGAAACATCAATGTATGGTTGTTTTTCACCTGCTTCCAGCTACAAACCTGGCTGGAGACCTGGCTTGCAACCTAGTTATGTGCCCTGGCTGGGAATCGAACCAGCGACCTTTGAGTTCTCAGGCCAGTGCCTTATTCACTGTGCCATCAGCCAGGGCTTGGTTTTTTGCTTGTTTGTTTGTTTGTTTTGTTGTGTTTTGTTTTTGTTTTTTTAATCACTTAATTTGTGTTCCTTTTCTATCCTCCCTCTACCCCCCACCCCAGCCCCGTCACTTTCCAAATCATTTTCCAATATGTCACTCTTTGCACACTGACCAAGAGAGCTGGGTGACAGCATTTTCTGGGCTGGGCTTCTACCCCCTCATGAGCCCTAAACCTGGTGGGCTCCGTGCTGCACCTCAGGATCACCTGGAGGTGCATTTTAAAATATGCCAGGGCCCTCCTCCCAGAGACTCTGATGTTATTTGTCTACAGTGGGGAGCATGTCAAACTCTTTCCCCAAGTGAATCCAATTTATAGCCCGTTTTGAGAAGCCCTGGTTTAGCCCCCATAATCCTCATGGCATCATTTCCTCTGGGGTGGAATTGTTTCTGCAGAGGGGCCCCACTCGCCTCTGCTTTGTGCCCAGGGGGACCGGATGACCAAGCTCTCCACCTTCAATTAACCCTTGCAATCGAAATGTTGCTCCGACTGCTGCTGCTGTCCAGACTGGGAGGCTGAGTCAGCCCTGAAATACCCACTTGACTCACTCCTGAATTGACCAAGGTGTATTTTCCCTCCTAAATCTGCAGATCACCAGTGTATGTCTCTCTTCTGCTGTCACTCAGCAGCGTGTCCGGAAGCTGACAAGAATCTATCCTGCTCTCCCAGCACACTCACCACATTCTGTCGAGTTAGTTTAAGCTTTCTTGTCTGCTCTCCATCAGAACCTCATCATCTCCCACGGGAAGGAATAACAGCCTCCTAACCAGCCTTCCTTCCATCCTTGCCCTGTCTCATCCATTTACTGGGCCACGGCTCCCCTGGGTCCTTCTAGACTCTGTTTTCCCTGGCCTTGTCATTCCCCTGCATAAAAACCTTCAGTAGTTCCTAACTGCCTGTCAATAAGAGTAATCATTATACATTTAATTTTAATGATTATATATTTCTTGAGCTCTTACTATGCACACCTGCCAAGAGTAATTGTTATGAGCCCTGGCTGGTGGCTCAGTGGATAGGCACCTGCCTGCAAACCCAAAGGTCACTCGTTTGATTCCCCAGTCAGGACACATAACCAGGTAGCAAGCCAGGTCTCCAGCCAAGTCTCCAGCTGGAGGCAGGTGAAAGGCCACCATACATTGATGTCTCTCTCCCTCTCTGCCTCCCTCCTTCTTTAAAAGAAAAAAATAAGAGTAATCGTTATGAAATTAATTTTAATGGTTATACATTTCTTGAACTCTTGCTATGCACCAGGCACTGAACTCAATGATATGATATTCACCATCTCATTTTCCAAAACATTTTACTCGTGAAATTCTCAAACATACCAAAATAGGAGAAAGAATAGCATAGGCTCCCACTCTCTTCTCCATAGTTCTAAAACCCAAAAAGCTCTGAAATCCAGAAATTTATCATACATTTGGTGCTAACACTTGTTTGATAGCAAAACCTGACCCAAATAGTATGATGTGGTCTATGTTTTTATTTAATCCACTTCGTGTGAATAGTTAAAAGTAACATTGCAGACCTATTAATATAGAATAAGTCCTCTCCTAACATTGCACTAGGTTGTTAAGAACTTCGACTTTTAAGCAAAATGACATGAAACCAGTTTTACCCTAGGCTACTTGATGTAAACAAGAAAGAAGTTTCTATGGTATGTTTCCGGTCACAAAAAACATTACCAAATTTTTAAGACAAAACCCAAAATACATTTAATATTAAGGAGTGAAATAAATGAGAGCTAGATGTGCCTTTAAGAAAGATGAATAAAAACAAGTTAGAGCATTATTTTCCACCCCACTGATTCTGGTTCATGGTCACAAGTATCTGGATCCAGCAGCTCAGGGTGCAAGGCAAGAACCCACCCTTTCACCGGAGGGCCACTCACAACATCCACACTGGCTCGGACTGGGACAGTGTAGACCCACCAGTTCACACCAGCTGCACATCTTTAGGACGTGGGAATAAATCCAAGGCCCTGGAGAACAAACATGGGAGAACATGCCAACATAGACAGTGGCCCTAGTGAAGCATTGATTTTTTTTTTTCTCATCAACATTATAACGAAACAATGTTGAACGAAAAATTGTTATTTGAGGACCTGCTGCATTTGATTATGGGTGCTCTTCAAACCTGTGCTAAGGGTGCGATATTCAGTGCATGCATCTGAATGCCTTTCTCAAACCTGGGAACATCTGAATTCAGGAACAGGGTTTGGGGGGTAAGGAATTGTATGCCTGTAAAATGAGTACCTACACATCTGCTACTTAGGTTCAGAAACTGTTAGCATTTTGACATCTTTTCCATCAATCTATAGATATAGATAATAAATATCAGGATAGAAATATAGATATAGACATTGCTGTGTCCCCCAAAAGATCTACCTACATCAAATCCCTGGGACCTATGAATGTTACCTCTTTAAGAAAACCACTCTTTGCAGATTTAGTTAAGGAGCTTGAGATGCGATCATCCTAAATTACCCAGCTAGGTCCTAAATCCAATGACAGTTGTCCTTGTAAGAGACAACAGACAGAAGAGAGGAGGCCGTGTGGAAACAGGCAGAGATTAGGGTGCTGTGACCACAAGCCAAGGAGAGGAAGGGACTTCAGACATGGGAGAGGCAAGGACCTTCTTGTATAGCCTCCAGGGAGAGCACAGCCCTGTAAATACTCTGATCTAAGACTTCCAGCCTCTAGCACTTTGAGAGAATAAATTTCTACCATTGTAAGCCTCCCAGTATGTGGTCATATGTTGCCACAGCCCAAGGAAAGTAATGCAGATTTAAATATAGATACAGATATTGAAATAGCTGTAAACACAGGCTGAACCTCTTAAATGTACTGATAACCCTGATAACACTTTATTCCTGAATCCCTCAGTGCATGCATCTTGTTGAGTCCCCCAGAGCCCCATGAGATACATTAGTGTGCCCATTTTAGAGGCCAGAAAATATGCTCAGTGTCAATTCTTGCCACTCCCACAGTCAGGCTCAAAGGAAGAGGGTTGCCCTTGACCTGCCACCAAATGTGCCAGCCGGCACTCTGGAGCCCCAGTGGGAAGAGGAAGCAAAGGCAGGCAGCAGCCCCACCCCCTTGAAAGGTAGGACTATCCCTGAGAGCCTGGACAGCTTCCCTGATGCAGGAGCAGCTCCACTCCTGTGTTCTGATGCCTGGTCCTTCCTGCCCCCGTGTGGATGGAGTCACTGGGGCCAGTCTGTGTGAGGGCTGGGCTGGGCTGGCTGCCTCCCCCGAGGGATGCCTGTGTGTCTGAGCAAGATGACACAGGCACACGCTGCCACAGGGTCAGCTGCATGGAGACAGGAGCTGGCTGGGGAACTAACGAGCTTGTAAATTAGAGAGGAATTAGACTATCAGATGGCAGAGGCAGGACACAACACAGCCACCCACTGGAGTCCTTGCCATAACTCAGGGGCAGCACAGCATTTTCCTCAGGAAGAGGTCATTTGAAGAGCAAAGCGAATCAGGATGCTCACTTGGAGGGGAAATTTATGGCTCTATTAGCAAAGTACCCCACCAGGGTGGCGGGGGGAGCTGGGAGAGGAGGACCGATGGCCTGTTCTGTTTCTTTTGTTTTAAGATTTTATTTATTATTTTTAAAGAGAGGGGTACAGAGAGAGGCAGAGAGGGAGAGAGACATCAGTGTATGGTTGCCTTTCACCTGCCTCCAGCTACAGACCTGGCTGGAGACCTGGCTTGCAACCTGGTTATGTGTCCTCGCTGGGAATCGAACCAGCCACCTTTGGGTTCGCAGGCTGGTGCCTAGCCACTTTGCCACCAGCCAGGGCAATTGCCTGTTGTTCAACCTACAAAGAGGGGCCCCCTTGGGGCAAAGACCTGGCACTTTCAACCAGAGGGCTTGGAGAAGCTTGCCAAGGGCCTGCCTGGGAAGTGCCTCAGGGATCCTGTCTGGGGCAGCCGGGAAAGGACAGGGCATGCTGATTCTCCCTAATCACCCTGCAGTTTAAACAGAGAAACAAGTGGTTTATATAAGGAGGTCTGAACAATTGCATTTACTGAAAGGAGTTGTGCTGTTTAAAAAAAAAATTTTTTTGAAATCTCTGTAACACATTGTTTTTCAACTAAGCCACTGCAGTCAGCAAAAAAGATTCATTCAACGATGATAAATGAGCACTTACTACATAACAGGCACCGTGCCAGGTACTGGAGACAGGCGTACACCAAGCAAGCATGAGCCTCAACCTCTTAGAATATACCGTCTCCTGGTAAACACACATTAGAAAGAATGAACTCACCGATAAATATGTGATTATAAGTTGTTACGTGTTCAATGTAGAAAAACAGTCATAAGAAATAGAACAGCAGCAGGGAGAGGTGTGGTAGCCAGAGAAGGCTTCTCAGGAGAAGGAGCATTTCAATCGAAACCAGAGGTGGGATGGGAATTAGTTGGTGGGTAAAAAAAAAAAAAAAATGGATTTGTAGCCTTGGCTGGTGGGACAGTGGATAAGGCACCAGCCTGAGAACCCAAAGGTTGCTGGTTCGATTCCCAGCCAGGGCACATAACCAGGTTGCAAGCCAGGTCTCCAGCCAGCTCCGTAGCTGGAGGCAGGTGAAAGGCAACATGCATCGATGTCTCTCTCCCTCTGTCTCTCTCTCTCTCTCTCTCTCTCTCTCTCTCTCTCTAAAAATAATAAATAAAATCTTTTAAAAAAATTTGTGAGGAGATTTGGATATTTTCTTAGAACATTACAACTTCTTGTGAACAACCCATCCATAGGCAGAGGGAGTAAGGTAGCCTCTAGGAAATAAACATCCACATGATTTGATTATGTTTTCAACTTCTGTATTGATTGGGCTGATTTCCTACACACTTAGGGCTAAGCCCTGGATGACACTCAATGTGGTAGAGGACTTGGAGGCGGTGACCCTGAATATGACATTTGCACAGAGTGGCTTCCAGGAACCTTAGGCCACTCATTCATCTATTCCTTTGTTCAACATATTTTCTGTTTATCTATACTGAGCCAGGAGCCACCCTACTGCTGGAGTGGAGTGACGAGGGTGGATGTGAAACCAGCTCCTACGTAGCATAAAACAAAATAAAGAAAGGCAGGTGGGTAGAGAGTGAGAAGGGCACACAGGGGACCCCACTGAGGATGACAACCTATGGATAACATGGTGGGTGCTCAAAAGCATGGACAACAGTGCCAGGCTACCTGGGTCTAGCTCTGTCACTTACTAGCTGTTTGACCTTGTGTGAGTGGCTTACCCTCTCTGTGCATCCATTTCCTCACTTCTAAAATAGCACCTCATTATGTTGGTATGAGACTTGAATATTAATCTTTGTAAAGGCTGACACATAGCAAGACCTATATAACTATTTGGTGAATGAATTGTAGCAAAATGAAAAAATGCTTTTTACTTAAAAAAAAAAGTTTTACATATAGCCCTGGCCAGGTGCCTAAGGTATTTAGAGCACCTTCCCTTACACCAAGAGGTTACAGGTGCAATTCCTGGTGAGGGCACATACCTAGGTCATGGGTTCCAGCTGGGGCCAATCTGGAAGGCAACCAATCGATGTTTCTCTCTCACATTGATGTTTCTCCCTCTCTCTATCTCTCCTCCTCCTCCTCCCTCTAAAAAATAGAATTGATGAAAACATCCTCAGGTGAGGGTTTTTTTAAAATTGTTTTACACCTCACACCTGTCAGAATGGCAATCATCAACAAATCAACAAGTATTGGCGAGGATGTGGGGCAAAGGGAACCCTTGTGCACTGTTGGTGGGAATGCAGGCTGGTACAGCCACTGTGGAAAACAGTATGGGGTTTCCTCAAAAAAACTAAAAATGGAACTGCCTTTTGATCCAGCAATTCCACTATTTGGACAAAGAATCCTGAAACACCGACTCATAAGAACCTATGTACACCTATGTTCATAGCGGCACTATTTACAATAGCCAAGTGCTGGAAACAGCCTAAGTGCCCATCAGTGGATGATTGTATCAAAAAACTTTGGTACATTTACACAATGGAATTCTATATGGCAGAAAGAAAGAAGGAACTCCTACCCTTTGCAACAACGTGGATGGAACTGGAGAATATTATGCTTAGTGAAAAAAGCCAGTCAGTGAAGGACAAATACCATATGATCTCATCCATTACGGGACAATAATGAACAAAACTAACAACAAGCTAAACAGAACCAAATATGTGAATACAGTAAATAGGCCTTCAGTGGTCAGGAAGAAGGGGTTGGGGGGAGGGGGAGGAAGAGACAAGGAATGGGAGCAGTTTAGACAAGAACCTAGTATAAAGGAACCAAGGACATGGACAACAGGTGGGATTGACTTTGGTGGGGAATAGGTGGGTGGGGAGGGGGACAGAGGGGAGCAAAAACAGGATGGATGTAATCCAACAATAAAATTAAATTTTAAAAAATTGTTGTAAATTTTCATATAGGAAGCACAAATAACTATATACAAATAACCATGTATTCACCAAAATTGAGTAAATTTAAGTAAAGGGGTGTGTGTGTGTGTGTGTGTGTGTGTGTGTGTATGTGTGTGTAAAGCAATGCAGTCTCCTGTGTTTTTTTATCCAGGATCCTTCCCCTGCCCATTACCATGAATTTGATATGTTTGTATCCTTCTAGTCAATGTTTTTATGTATTGCGTACATATCCTATAAACTATATTTAGTGTATGTGATTCTATTTATAAAAGTAGGACCAATTTGTAATTTGCTTTTCCTCCCCAACATTACATTTCAATATTCATGCATGTTGATACACATCTTGTTCATTCATTTTAAGTTGTCTAGTATTCCATTGTGTGAATATACAATAATTTATCCATTCCCATCCTAGCGAACATTCAGGTTGTTCCCAGTTTTTCATGATTATAAACAATGTGGCAAAAGTGCCTTTGAAGTTTTCCCTCATGAATACGTACAGGAGTTTATAAACACCAGAACATGTAGTACTTGGAAATGTCCTCACCAGGTCAGTGGTTAGTTGCATCTTCAACTTGGCCCCATACTGCCAAATTGCTCTCCACAAGGGTTGCACCAATTTCCACTTCCAGAACAGAGTGTATTACAGGGTTAAACCTGGGTCCTTTCAACCTGAAATAACTGAGTCCCTAGACTCCTACAAGGATGCATAAGTCATTAAATCCATGTTAGTCTCTGTCCTCATCACATCCTTGTTTGACAGAGCTGTGTGGGAGTGGATCCAGCTTGAGGAGGGAACTAAGGTTCAAGGGATCTTAGAGGTTTGCCCACAGTTGCCAGGGTATTTGGGTGGGAATCAGAACATACTGGATTCCTGTCATTTACACTGACCTTTAGACCAGTGGTGTCTCAGCTGTGTTCCTTAGAAGAAGGGTCAATGTTGTGATCAAAGTTAAAAGGAGGGGGCTGTGGAAAAGAGGGTGAAAAGGGAAGGTGGCCAGAAAGAATTCTAGGCTTTCCCTCCCTGTCTTAGCCCAAGCAGTTGGGGTAAGCAGCTTGCTGCATGCTGAGAAAGACTTTATATGAAGAAAAAAAAGAAGAGCTCACTGCTTAAAAGAGAGGGGAGGTCTAAATCTATTTCAAAATTGAATAATTAACTTCTAAAATAGAAAGCTCTAGGCCCAGATGAGTTTCCTTAGCTTTACCTAACATTCAAGGGAAAAATTACAGTTTTCTATAATCTCTTTCAGGGTAGAAGCAAAAGGAATGCCTCTTAACTCATTCTGTGAGGCCAGAATTACCCTAACATCAAAAACTGATAAACATTATGATAAAACTACAGATCAATATTTGTCATCAATATAAACCAATATCTCTTATGCAACAATCCTCAACAAAATATTAGCAAATCAATTCAATAATGCATAAAAAGATTTATATATCATAGCCAAGTGGGATTTATCCCAGGTTTGCAAGACTGGTTCAACAGTTGAAAATCAATTATGTAATATAATTTGTTAATGTAATACATCACACCAACAGGATAAAAATTAAAATCACATGATCATAGTGATAAATTCAGAAAAAGCAAACCCCAACACCCATTCATAATAAAAGCTCTGAGTAAACTAAAAATAGAAGGGAATTTTCTCAATTTGATAAGGGATATCTACAAAAAATCCTACTGCTAACATCATACTTAATGATGAAAAATTTGAAGTTCTTTCAGTAAGATCCAGAACAAGGCAAGGAGGTTCCCTTTCATGATTGCTTTGCAACATTGTACTGGAAGTTCTAACTAATGCAATAAGACAAGAAAAGGAAATAAAAAGTATACAAATTGAGAAAAATAAAACTGTCTTTGATCACAGATGGCATAGTCATCTATGTATAAAATCCAAAAGAATCTATATATATAAATAAATAAAACCTGAAACAACTTGTAGTTATAAGCAGGGTTGCTGAATGTGATGTTAATACACAAAAGTCAATCACTTCCATATATACCAACAATAAACAAGTGGAATTTAAAATTAATAACACAATACAATACACAATGAACACCCTCCAAATAAAATACTTAGGTATAAATCTAATAATATATAAAAGATCTATATTAAGAAAACAAAACTGATAAAAAATTAAAAATATATCTTGACAAATAGAGAGATACCCCATGTTCATGGATAAGTAGACTCACTATTTTTAAGATGTCAACTCTTCCCAACTTGTTCTATAGATTCAATGCAATCCAAATCAAAGTCCCATCCCAGCAAGTTATTATGTGGATAATCACAAAATGATGCTAAAGTTTACATGGAGCAGTAAAAAGTCCTGGTGCAGCCAACATAATGTTGAAGTAGAAGAATTAAGTTGGAAGATTTACAATAAGCAATACAACTACAGTAATTGAGATATTTTGTTCCACCTCGGGGGTGGGCATTTCCATTCTCCTACATGAAAAGCTAGAATTGGCTTTTTCCCATCTTGCAAGATGGCAGGTGAAAAACCTGAGAAGCCCGATACTAAGCAGAAGATACCTAAAACCAAGAAGGCTGATGCTGGTGGCAAGGTTAAGGAGGGTAACCCCACAGCCAAGACACCAAAGAAGGGGAAGCCCCACTGCAGCCGAAGCCCTTTCCTAGTCCCAGGCATTGGCAGGTATTCCTGGTCAGCCATGTATTCCCGCAAGGCCACGTACAAGAAGAAGTATTCAGCAGCTAACTCCAGGATTGAAAATAAAAAGGAAAGAGTTCATGCTACCGTCACAAAACCAGTTGGTGGTGACAAGAACGGTGGTACCTGAGTGGTTAAACTTTGCAAAATGCCGAGATACCATCCTCCTGAAGATGTGCCTTGGAAGCTGCTGAGCCAGGGCAAGAAGCCCTTCAGTCAGCACGTGAGGAAAATGCGGGCCAACATCGCCCCCGGGACCCTTGTGATCATCCTCACTGGGTGCCACAGGGGCAAGAGGGTGGTTTTCCTGAAGCAGCTGAGCAGTGGCTGGCTGCTTATGACCAGGCCTCTGGCCCTTAATCAAGTTTCTCTGCGTAGAACACACCAGAAATTTGTCATCCCCACCTCCACTGAAGTTGACATCGGTGGTGTGAAAATCCTGAAACACCTCACCAATGCTTACTTCAAGAAGAAGCTGCGTAGGCCCAGGTACCAGGATGGGGAGGTCTTTGACCCTGAGAAGGAGAAACATGAGATTACAGAGCAGAGCAAGATTGATCAGAAAGCCGTGGACTCCCAGATTCTGCCAAAAATCAAAGCCATTCCTCAGCTGCAGGGCTACCTCCACGGTTTGTTTGCTCTCACAAATGGGCTTTATCCTCACAAGATGAAGTTTGAAGTTCCTTCCTAAAAACCGAATTAAAAGACTGGTCTGTTGAAAGAAAGAAAGAAAGAAAGAAAGAAAGAAAGAAAGGAAGAAAAGGAAGAAAAGGAAGAAAAGGAAGAAAAGGAAGAAAAGGAAGAAAAGGAAGAAAAGGAAGAAAAGGAAGGGAAGGAAGGAAGGAAGGAAGGAAGGAAGGAAGGAAGGAAGGAAGGAAGGAAGGAAAGAAAGAAAGAAAGAAAGAAAGAAAGAAAGAAAGAAAGAAAGAAAGAAAGAAAGAAAGAAAGAAAGAAAAGCTAGAATTGACTGGCTTTGGGTTCATCTCTTCCCTGAGTTAGCCTCTGATAAAACTCCAGAAGGTTAGATTCTGGTTAACTAGTTTCTTCTAAAGCCAAGCTTGTTTAAGAAGAAGAGAGTGGATCTAGCATATTTCAAAATGGTTCTTTTTCCCATTAATCCTATCAAAATCATGAATATTTTCTCTAATATTTACTGTGAGAAACTGGTCAAACTCCTGGTGGTAAATTTCACAAAATTGTTGAGTCCTTACTTTGAATTTTGAGGGACACAAACATTCATTCCATAGCAACATGTGTGGCAATATCTTGTTGTTATTTTAATTTACATTTACCTAATGATAGGTGATGTTAAGCATCTTCACATATGTTTATTTTTCATCTATATGTCTTTTTAGTGAGGTGTCAGTTCAGGCCCTTTTCCCATTTTTAAATTGGGTTGTTTGTTTTCAAGTTTTAAGATTTCTTTGTATATTTTGGATGCCACACCTTTACTAAATATGCGTTTGCAATTATTTTTTCCCTGTTTCCCTTGACTTGTTGGATATTCTTTTTAAATTGAAGCTAAGTTCACACAAAGTGGGTCAATTTAAAGAAAAATATTGTAAAAATATAGGAAACCCTTATAAGAAATTAAGTACAAATGGTAGTTGAACGCAGAAGAAATCTAGAAGGCAGTTAACAAATTAATAAAATTCAGGAAACATTTCTTTAAAGTCTCTCTCTCTCTCTCTCTGTCACACACACACACACACACATACACACATCTCACAAGGGTGAAAGAAAGGAAACTAGTAGCTTCACTTGCAAAGATGTAATATTTTAGCTGAACTCTCACTTGTATACAAAGTGCCTTCTACAAGTCTCTAAATTCTTAGGTTTTCCCACCATCCTCCCCTTGAAAATTCACAGAGGTAAGAAAAGTGCATTTCCCTTCATCTTGCAGAATTCCTTGTTGTTTCTGAATCACAGCAGAGTAAATGTCATGAGCTAAAGCTGGAGGCAGAAAAGAAATGGGTATGTTCAATGAAAGCAGTTCATCAGAGGGTCATAAAGGTTATGGGCTGGAGACGAGATGAGGCTGGGGAGGTGGGTAGGAGCCAGTTAGATGAGGACTTCAATGCCACTATACGGATTTTGAAAGCAAAGAGCAGTACATGAATGGGGTAGTGTCAAGGCATGACATGATGACATTTGACTTTTAGACTAAAAACAGACTTTGTCCCCCTTCACTATATTTCTAATAGTAGTTTTAGTGCTAAGAAATTGGGTCAATTGAGTTGTTTATTGCTTTTTGGAGAACAGGGAATAAAGGAGGTGCTTAGTAGGCAAGGTGAGAAAAAAGTAAGACCCTAGTAACATAGTATGGACTAATTGAAATATTCGTTCTTATCTGTACTTTTCTTCTTACACTCACAATTCCCACCTCTCTCTCCTGTGTATGGGGTATATGTGTAGATTATTAAACCACTTTGGCCACTTTCTAGTGCCTCCAATGGAAGTGCAACCCTGATGACACCTTGGTCTCAGACTTTCAGCCTCCCAGACAGAGCAGTGCATTTCTGTTGTTTGGGACTCCCAGTTTGTGATGTTATCACGGCCCTAGCAAAACAATACAGTTGATAACAAACTGCCATACTATTTGCTTTTTTAAATTTAATCTTTATTGTATTTTATCTTTTACCATTTTGCCCCCTTATACCCCTTCTTCCAGCAATCATCATACTGTTTTCCATGTTCCATGAGTCCTTTTTCCTTTTGGCTCAATCCCTCTACTCCCTCCTGTCCCTACCCCCTAGCTGTCACCCTGCTCTCCATCTATGCGTCCGTCCCCATTTTCCTTGTTAGTTCAGTTTGTTCATTAGATTCCACATATGAGTGAAATCATATGGTATTTGTCTTTTTCTGATTGGCTTATTTCACTTAGCATAATATTCTCCAGGTCCTTCCATACCGTTGCAAAGGATAAAATATTTTTTTTATGGCTGAGTATTCCATTCTGTAAATGTCCTATTGTGGGGAATCCCTGACCTGCAGTAAATCCCCCAGTGTTGCAAATAATATAAAACTGTCCCTCAGCCCTGGCTGGTGGCACAGTGGATAAGGCACCAGCCTGTGAACCCAAGGGTCACTGGTTCAATTCCCACCCAGGGCACATATAACCAGGTTATAAGCCAGGTCCCCAGCCAGGTCTGTAGCTGGAGGCAGGTGAAAGGCAACCATACATTGATGTTTCTCTCCCTCTTTGCCTCTCTCCCTTCCCCTCTCTCTGGAAATAAGAAATAAAATCTTTTAAAATTAATTAATTAAATGAAAAAAAAACTGTCCCTTATAGCAAGTGTAGGGGAAGAAGTCCCACCAGTGGCTCGAGGCTAAAGGCCCCTTTCGACATTCCCAAAAATCTTTTATTGAAATGGGTAAACTTGAAGGCATATTGCTTGTCAATCAATGATAAACAATGCTAATAATATGGTCACAGAAAAAACAAGTGAAGGGGCAGGAAGATCTCACTCAGGTCAGGATGTGCATTCAAATTTTAGAAACTTCTGCTGTTGATACAACAAAGTATCAGGTGAGGTGAGAAAGCAGGCTGAGCTTCATGGTGTCTAAAATATTTTCCCATGGCTCAATTCCCCTTCCACAAAGGTCCACAACTAGAACCTGGATATATGCAGCCTTCCTGGTTTTCTGGTCAGGTCTTGCAGACTTAGCCTGGCCCGTGTGGGACTCCAAATTTCGATGTTTCCCTGACATCCTATAGTTGTTTTATCTACTCATCTACTGATGGACACTTGGGCTGCTTCCATAGCTTGGAGGTTGTAAATAATGATGCAATCAACATAGGGGTGCTTATGTTCTTTCAAATTAGTGTTTTTTTTAGTTTTTGAGCTATTTCCATACTGCTTTCTATAGTAGCTGCACAAGTTTGCATTCCCACCAACAGTGCAAAATGGTTCCCCTTCATCCACATCCTTGCCAGCACTTGTTTGTTCATTTATTGATAATAACCATTCTGTCAGGTGTGAGATGATGACCCATTGTGGTTTTAATTTGCATTTCTCTGATGACTAGTGACACTGAGTATTTTTCATATGTCTATTGACTATCTGTATTTCCTCTTTGGAGAAATTCAGGTCCTTTGCATATTTTTAAGTTATTTGTTTTCTTTTGGTTTTGAGTTTTGTAAGTTCTTTATAACTATTTTTAGATATTAATTTTGTATCCTGCTACTTTGCTGAATTCATTTATCAGTTCCAGTAGTTTCTTGGTGGAATCTTTGGGGTCCTCTATGTATACTATCATCTCATCTGCAAATAAAGATAGTTTTACTTCTTCCTTTCCTTTTATTTCTTCTTCTTATCTGATTACTGTGGCTAGGACTTCCAGTACCATGTTGAATAAGAGAGGTGAAAGTGGACATCCCTGTCTTGTTCCCCATATTAAGGGGAATTCTTGTAGTTTTTGCTCATTGAGTATGATGCTGGCAGTGAGTTTGTCATATATAGCATTTATTATGTTTAGGTGTATTCCCTCTAATCCCACTTTGCCAAGAGTTTTTATTATAAATCAGTCATGGATTTTATCTAATGCTTTTTCTGCATTTATTGATATGATCATGTGGTTTTTATGTTTACATGGTGAATCACAATTAATGATTTGCAAATGTTATAGTACCCTTGCATTCCCAGAATAAATCCCACTTGATCAGGGTGTATGATTTTTTTGATTTATTGCTGTATTTAGTTTGCTAATATCTTATTGAGGATTTTAGCATCTATGTTCATCAGGTATATTGGCTTACATTTTTTCTTTTGTTGAAGTATCTTTATCTGGATAATGCTATCTTTGTAAACTGAGCTTGGGAGCCTTTCCTCCTCTTGAATTTTATGAAATAGTTTGAGAAGGAGAGGTATTAGTCCTTCTCAGAATGTTTAGTAAAATTTGCCTGTGAAGCCATCTGGTCCAGGACTTTGGTTTGTTAAAAGTTTTTGACTCTTGCTTCAATTTCACTTAATGTAATCTGTCTACTTATAGTCCCTGATTCTTCCTGATTTAGTTTTGGAAGATTGTATTTCTAGGAATTTACCCATTTTTGTCCAGGTCGTCCATGTTTTTATGGCATATAATTGTTCATAATATTTTCTCACAGCCCTTTGGTGTTTCTTTGGTATCAGTTGTTATTTCTTCTCTTTTATTTCTGACTTTATTTGTTTGGGTCCTCTCTCTTTATTCCTTGATGAGTCTGGTTAAAGATTTGTCAATTTTGTTTATCTCTTCAAAGAACCAGCTCTTGAATTCATTGATCTTTTGTATCATTTTTTTTTAAATTTTATTCATTATTTTTAGACAGAGAGGATGGGAGAGAGGGAGAGAGGGAGAGAGAGATCAATGTATGGTGCTTTTCACCTGCCTCCAGCTACAGACCTGGCTTGCAACCTGGTTAGGTGCCCTGGCTTGCAACCTGGTTACGTGCCCTGGCTGGGAATTGAACCAGTGACCTTTGGGTTCGCAGGCTGGTGCCTTATCCACTGTGCTACCAGCCAGGGCCCTGTATCATTTTTTTTTTTTTTTTTTTTGACTCTATTTCATTTATTTCTGTTCTGATCCTTACTATTTCCTTCTTTCTACTCTTTTAGGCCTTTGTTTGATGTTCTTTTTCAAGTTCCTTTGAGTGTGAAGTTAGATGGTTTATTTGAGCTCTTTCTTCTTTTTTGATATAGGCCTGTAATGCTGTGAATTTCCCTCTTAGGGTTGCTCTCCCAGTGTCCCACAGATTTTGAATTGTTCTGCCCTCATTTTCATTTGTTTCAAGTTATCTTTTGATATCTTCCTTGATCTTGCTGGCCCATTCATTGTTTAATAACATGTTATTTAGCTTCCATGTCTTTGCAAATTTTTTAGCATTCTTGTGTTTAATCTCTAGTTTCATAGCATTGTGATCAGAGGAGATGCTTGATATGATTTCAGTCTTCTTCAATTTATTGAGACTTGTTTTGTGTCCTAACATGTGGTCTATCCTAGAAAATGTTCCAGGTGCATTTGTAAAGTACATATATTCTGTAGCTTTAGTGGGAAATGTTCTAAAGATATCAATTAAATCCATTTGATCTAGTGTTTCATTTAAGGCTGCTGTCTTCTTGTTGATTTTCTGTCTGGCAGACCTATTCACTGATGCCAATGGAGTGTTAAAATCCCTGATTGTGACTATTTCTGTTGATCTCTCCCTTTATGTCCATCAAGATTTGCTTCACATATTTAGGTGCTCCTATGTTGAGTCCATAAATGTTTACTAGGGTTATATCACCTTGTTGGATTGTTCCTTTTATCCTTAGTTGGTGTTCTACTTTATGTTATACTATAGCCTTGGTTTTAAAGTCTATTTTATTGAATATAAGTGCTGCTCCCCTGGCTTTTTTTTTTTTTTTTTGCTTTTTTTTTCTTTTCTTTTCATTTGCATGAAATATCCTTTTCCATTCCTTTACTTTTATTCTGTGTCTTTCTATCTGAGATAGGTCTCTTTTAGGCAGCATATATTTGGGCCTTGTTTTCTTATCCATTCAGCTATCCTCTGTCTTTTGGTTGGCGCACTTAAGCCATTTATATTTAAAGTGATTATTATTTTATTTTATTTTTAAAGATTTTATTTCATTATTTTTAGAAAGAGGGGAAGGGAGAGAGGCAGAGAGGAAGAGAGACATCAACGTATGATTGTGTTTCACCTGCCTCCAGCCACAGATTTGACTGGAGACCTGGTTTGCAAGCTGGTTATGTGCCCTGGCTGGGGAATCGAATCTGCGACCTTTGGGTTCGCAGGCCAGCACCTATCCACTGTGCTTCCAGCCAGGGCTGATTTTTTTTTTTTTTAAAGATTTTATTTATTATCTTCAGAGAGAGGGGAAGGGAGAGAGACATTAGTGTATGGTTGTCTTTCACCTGCCTCCAGCTAAGGACCTGGCTGGAGACCTGGCTTGCAACCTGGTTATGTGCTCTGGCTGGGGAATTGAACCAGTGACCATTGGGTTCATAGGTTGGAGCCTTGTAAGGTGATTATTGATAGATATGTATTTAGTGCCACTTTATTGTTAGACTATTTTCTTCTGTTTTTCTCTTTTTCTTCTTCTTCTGAAAGCAAGCCCTTTAACATTTGTTGCAGTACTGGTTTGGTATTAACAAACTCCTTTAGATCTTTCTTGTCTGGAAAGCTCCTTATTTCTTCTTTGATTTTAAGGTTATTTATTTATTTATTATTTTTTAGAGAGAGGGGTAGGGAGAGAGACATCAAAATATGGTGGCCTTTCACCTAACTCCAGCCACGGATCTGGCTAGAGACCTGGCTTACAACCAGGTTATGTGCTCTCGCTGGGGATTTGAACCAGCAACCTTTGGGTTCACAGGCTGGTGCCTTATCCACTATGCTACCAGCCAGGGCCTCCTTTGATTTTAAATGATAGCCTTGATGGGTAAAATAGCTTGGTTGTAGGTCATTGCTTTTCATCACTTTGAATATTTCATGCCACTCCCTTCTGGCCTGAGGTGTTTTAGTTGAAGAATCAGATGACAGTTTAACCAGTGCTCCCTTGTATGTAACTACTTGCTTTCCTCTTGTGGCATTAAGAATTCTCTCCTTGTCTTTAAGCCTTGTAATTTTAATTATGATGTGTCATGGTATAGGCTTCTTTGGGTCCAACTTGTTTGGAACTCTCTGACCTTTCTGGACTTGTGTGTATTTTTCCTTCATCAGATTAGGAAATTTTTAGGTCATTATTTCTTCAAATAGATTCTACATCCCTTGCATGTTCTCTTCTCCTTCTGGAATTCCCATGATGCAGGTGTTATCTAAAATATTTCTTATGCTCCCTTCATTTAAAAAATTTTTTTGTTTGTTTTGTTATTTTTGTTTTTGTTTTTGCTCCTCGGGTGTTTTTTTTCTACCCTGTCTTCCAAATCACTGATTTGATCTTTTGTTTCATCTAAGCTACTATTTTTTCCTTCCAGTGTATTTATATTTCAGATATTATGTTATTTCTGACTGGTCCTTTTTATGGTTTCTATGTCTTTTTTCAAGCTGTTGAGTATCTTATAATCATTACTATAAACTCTCTACCTGATAAATTGCTTGCCTCCATTTCATCTAGTTCTTGTGGAGAATTTTTTTGTTCTTTCATTAGGGTTTTTTGTTTTTTGTTTTTTTTTTTTTTTGTCTCCCCATTTTGGCTGCTTCTTTGTATTTTCTGCTTTAATTGTTAAACTAACCAGTAATATAACCTTAAGATGTAATCAGCAGTCTGGCTTAAGTGTCACAGGGTGGGACAGAGTACTTCCTATGGGCAGGGCTATTGCTTCCCCTCAGGCTGGTGCCTCTTGGAAAGGACTGCTCTGCCTCAGAAAGATGGCTCCTGCGGTATAAGGGGTACCTCAGCACAGGGATTCTGGTTGCTGTTCCTTCAGTTCTTTCCCCAGAGCCACCAACCCCAGACTCTCCTCAAGCTTCTCTAAACCATTGTGCCCATCCTCTGCTTTTGTGTGTTTGGCCCTTTAAAAGGCTGTCTGCATTTCTAGCCATCTTTTCCTGGCAGACAGAAACCATGCTGCTTTTCACAGCTAGATGTTATCTGGGTTCCTTTCCTGGCTCTGGTGCTGTAGGCTGAGGAATCCAGCTTGGAGTTTAGATACCACAATTCTCTGGGGGAGCCCTGGCCACTGAAATTTCTCTGTGGCACTTCAGATGTCACTTGTGGGAGCCCAGCCAGCTTGCTTGCATCTCCTCTGCATTCCCTATGAATCATGTTGTAATGAAGTGGTTTCTTCCTTCTGTCCATGGTTATAAGGCTTCTCCTTAGCTAGTGTTCTATTAGTTATTCAGGATGCTTTCTCTATACTTTAATTATAAATCCAGATTGGTCCAGGGGAGAGGCTAGCATAGCTTCCTGTCACTCCCCTGCCATATTTGGTCTCTATCTGCCATACCATTTGTAATATCTAGAACTTTGTCCCAAATAAGTAATGGATGTTTTCATATCATATCCCACATGTTACAGTTATTTCAAAACATCATTTATTTTGATCAGTACTTAGGAATCACAAATGTTATTAAGGTCACTACTAAATCATGTTATTTAACATGTTAATAAAAGGAGCACATATCATTAGATCACACATTTTAAATTTGAGAGCTGTATCTCAAAATAATTGATTTTCTCCAAACCCTAATGTATTTTATGTTATCTATTTTAAAATACTATTCTGAGAAGAGGTTCATAGGATTGCCAAAGGGGTCCCTAGCACCAACAAGTTAAGAACCCCTGCTTCAAGCAGAACAGAAATAGCATAAAGATATATATCCTTACCTCATATTGCCTCTCCCATCCAAGACAGAGTTTTAAGATGGGAGGTTGGGACAGGGAGGTACATGTTCAAGAAATTGCTTTTCCAGTTGGAAAGTATTATGTGACTAAAAGTGCTGTGCAAACTTGTCATGATACATGACAAACCTACTGAGAAGACCTCCCCCCACCTACTCTGTACACATCAAAATGTAAATACCCAAAGGCAGAGGCTTTGTTTACTTCACTTCTGTGTTCCCAGATGTATTAGTCTAGGTTTTCTAGAGAGATGAAATAAGTAGGGCATGTATAAATATGTATTTAGAGATAGAGATAAAGAGAGCAAGAAATAAGTAGGGCATGTATAAATATGTATTTAGAGATAGAGATAAAGAGAGCAAGAGCAAAAAAACGATTGCTTCTTATAAGTAATTGGCTCATGAGTTTATGAAAACTAAGCAGTACCAAGATCTACAGGTGACAAGATAGATACCCTAGAGAGCCTGAGTCTGAGGTCAGGAGTAAGAGAGGACTAATGTTCCAGTTGAAGGCAGTCAGGCAGGAAGAGTTTGCTCTTACTCACAGAAGGTTCTATTCAGACCTTCAACTGATTGGATAGGGCCCACCCACATTAGGGAGGGTAATTTGCTTTACTCAATATGAATTAAAATGTTAATTTCATTTAGAAACACCTGCACAAACACACCCAGAATAATGTTTAGCTAAATGTCTGGGTACCCTGTGACCTGGTCAAGCTGGCATGTAAAATTAACCATCATTGGTACTTAACAAATATTTGTGAAAATAATGAATGAAAAATAAATTTTAAAAGGCATACTAGGAATATCCAAATTAGGCCAGATAGAAAGTGGAGGAACATCCAGGGAACTCAACTGTCCTCCTTAAGGGTCTCTGCTTCTAGAGAACAAGAGGGAAAGGGAACCAGACTTTCACTGGCTTCTGTGCACACAGCTTGCTTTTGACAGACACTCTGGGAAGCAACAGGGACTGCTTAAGGCTATTCTTATCAACTAACAAGTTTTCCTAAACTGTGGCAGACAAATTTAGCAGGAACACGAACTTCACACAAACCTGGTAGCTGACATATTACTAGGCAAATAGAAGGTCTTCAAAGGAGATCTTGGCACTTGAGGCTCCAGAATGCCTAGGACCACACAACATGGCTCTGGCTTAACCCTCTAACAAGGTAGCAAATCTCCCTGCTCTGCCCACTCCTCTCCCACACAGACACTGCCTCCCAAAGTCTCCAGGGCCCTGAGGGACAGTGAAGGTGGCTCTTGGGCAGATGACCCCTTCAAATGGCAAATTTATTTGCACTGCTGCCTCATCCTCCCACTACTTAACTGCCACAGCTCCTGACACATCAGAGAGTGGCTGCAAATGACCAAGACTCCAAATCTCAAAAAACACAGTGGATGAAACCCACCTTCAAAAGACTAGAAGAGAGATTTGAAGTCTGCAGGCCATTATTTCCAACCACAAGGGAGATGGGGGGAACCCTGTGGAAAACTGTCAGGAAGGGTCACTGAAGTTGATGGATGCAAGATGACCAGAGCACATGTAGGTCTGGGACAGAAAATCCAGATGGGACCCATCAGTAGACATTTGGGTGCCTTTCCTCTTCAGGTAATCCCATTTTCCATTTGACTGCTTTATTAAAAGGTGCTACTCTGCCCAAACACACAGAGACACACATGCACATACACACACTCACTCACTCACTCACTCACTCAAAACTCTTAGCAATGAATTCCACTCTAGAGATTTATGCAGCAGCTAATGCACAGCAGGGACCATCCAAGAATTGAGGAGAGAAAAACACAGGCTGATGCTGTCATTCCCTGGGTTATCTCTTCCCAGCCAGTGGTTGCCATAGTGAAACTTGTTCTGCAAAGGGGTAAAGAAAGTGCTGGGTGCAGATCAGCTCTTTTCTATAGCAGCACATGGAAGCAGAGATAAAGAACAGGAAATTGTGGATGGTGCCACAACCAAGGTGGCAAATCTATTCCAGTTAGAGAGTCTTAGTTTGGGGATAAACTTCAACAGGAATGTTCATAGCCTTTGGGTTTCCTGGCAGTTTGTTTATACTTGCTATATAAATAAGCTGTTTGGTTACTGTTATGGGCTGAATTGTATTCCCCTAAAATTTATATGTTGAAGTCCTAATCCCTAGCACCTCAGACAGTGACTATATTTGGAAATAGGGTCTTTAAAGGGATGGTTAAGGTAACCTGAGATCATTGGGGTTGGTCCTAATCCAACATGAGTGGTTTCCTTAAAAGAAGAGATTAGGACACAGAAATACACAGAAGGAGGACCATGTGCAAACCAAAGAGAGTGGTCTCAGGAGAAACAAGCCCTACTGACACCTTGATTTTGCACTTCTATCCTCCAAAATAGTGAGGAAATAAACTTCTGTTATTTAAGCCAGTCTGTAGTATTTTGTTATGGAAGTCCTAAAAATTCGTATTGGCTCCCCACAGCAAAGAGCATGAACACACCCTCCTATCATGGAACTGTCTATTCAAAAGAGTCCCAGGCCAGATGGATTACCACTCTTGTCTGGAAGTCTCTAGCCCATTTTGTAACTTCTAAATTTTAGTGTTAGGGGAATGGGGTAAAGGCCCTATTCTCCCACCCTAGTTTAAACTTTGAGACTGACCGGGAATATAATCAAAATATATCTTTTGTTGAGGTCCACATGTCCATCCTGAATACCTTTTCTGCGTGCAACCCCCAGGGATGCCTCTTGTGCTGAGTTTAAGGACTAGAAGAAGTGAAAAGGGACCTGGCAGAAGCAGCCTTTTGTGTTGGGCCACACTGAGCTGTCAAGGCTTTAACCATATGGTTATATTTCTCTTCTTCTGGAAATCCTGGGAGACGTTAAAGATAGATGTGATTGTTCCCATTCTACAGATTAGAAGGCTGAGACTCTGAACAATAGGATAGCTTAAGGCATTTCTTTCCCCCAGTGGAGGTATTATTTTGGTGCTTGCATAAATATTTGGTGGGAAGGGGTGTGTGTATGTGTGTGTGTGTGTGTATGCATTAAAATATCCACTAATTAGTGTCCTTGTTTCCAGTCTTGGATCCCCTCCAAAATTCTTCCCACATTGCATCCAGAGGAGGTTTCCATAGATTATGTCTCATCTTATAACTCTCATATTAAAACCTTCCGGGGACTCCCCCTTGCTCTTAAAATAATTCTGAAATGCTGAGCATGATTTAGAAGGCCATGAAATATCTGACCCTGTCCCTCCACTCACCCATCTCACCTGGCTCACCACTCCCACTTCTGCAAGTGCTAAGCTTCTCTCTATCCTCTTGCTTTTCCTCCTGAAACATTCTTCTCCTTTCTCCATGTTTCCCCTGGCCAGCTCCTTCCCATATATCATTTTCAGGTTAGGCAAAACTTCTTTCAGGAAGTCCCACCCCCCCACCAATAAATCTCACAGCTGGCTTCAGTGCAAACCTCCCCTTCAACCTCTGCTTTCCTGCTTTTCAAATTGCCTTGTAATCATTGGCTTATAATCCTCCTGACTTGGGTAGAAGCTTGGTAAAGATAAAGTCTCTGTCTTATTTTCTCTGAGTATGGTTCATGGCACACAGTCGATGTTCATTGAATATTAGGTTAAATGAATGTTGAATTAAAGTCAGATAACAGGTATCTGAGTCAGGAAAACAGGTACCACCTTTCTCTTATGTTTGGGCATTTTCACAGTTATGACCCAGAAAGAGAAATGTTTAACAAAAATGCACCTTGACCTTAAGTTAAGTAGAGGTTGACTTCCAATCAACTATCAGACAGAGGAGCTAGAACTCTTAACACCGTGGAGTAATTATTTTCCTGTCCTGGGAATTTCCTCTAGCTAGGAGATAAGATTTGTTTGATATGATCCCTTTCTGCTCTGAGTTTTCATGGTCTGTCAGTGAAATTCAATGAAGATAGTTGTTTGGATGAAAAGGCTCAGTTACTCCTGAGAAATTGTTTATGAAAACCATAATGCTCTGCTGAGTACTACCAAGTGAGTGTTACCAGACAAGCATCTCGCCATCCCAGAAATATTTTAGAGTATCTCTCATGTTGTAGCCACTGTGCTGGGTTCTAGGGAAATGGTGGTGGCCAAGTCATGATGATCCATGTCCTCATGGAGTTGAGCTTATAACAGGGGTGGACAGCAAACTGGTGTAAGCTAACCATTTTGTTCTGTATTTGGAAGGGCTTACATATATAAGACATGATCAGAAAGAGTATAATCTGATCACCATACATAAAAAGTCCAGATTTCTTTACATTCTTTACTTTTTCCCCACTGGTCTACCTCAGATGGGTCCCTAGGAGTGTACCTGATTCTGGCCACCCATCTTCCCTTTACTGCCCCTCTGCTGTCCCCTCCAGTGACCCTGCCCCATTTTTCTGGATCTCCACATGGTCAAAGCCATGGTTTTATTATTCTTGGCTTCATCCTGAAAGGAATCTGGTAGATACTTTCCTTTATGGTAATCCTCTCAGCTTCTTCAGAATAAATCATGTACAAGATAAACAAACCTCTTGCTTAAGACTGATCAAGTCTCATGGCATAAATGCAATGGCTTATTATACCAAGAAGAACCCTCTTTCCTATAAGAGGGGAGGATAAGAAGGTGTTGTGGGAGTAAGTACTAAAGGGGCTCCTTACTCAGGCTGGGAAGCATTAGGGAAGACTCTCAGAGGAAATTATATCTCTGCTTCCATCCTGACTCCATCTTTCTTCAGAAGAGCTATCAAAGTACTTTGCTCTTATTTTTGTTATTGCTTGTTCTATATTAGGTAGAAGGTAGAGGGGACATCTCTCTCTAGTGCGATTGGTTGTAAATAACAAAGCCCAGCTCAAACTACACTTATAGGAACAAAAAATACTTGCAGACAACACACAACATACTGTGTATGGGTCTGCAAAGTAGTGAAATAACAGACTTCAGACATAGTCTGACCAAGTCTCTAGCTTTGGCTCCGTATGTCAGTCATTATCACTTTTTTTCCTACCTTAGTCAATGTTTCCTTCCTCATAGCAAAATAGTACTCACAGCTCCAGGTGACAGTTTCCAGAGCAAAAGATTATGTTTCTGACTCAGCTCTAGAGACAAAAATCATGCGATTCTCTCTAATTGGGCCAGCTCAGGTCCCACAGCCAGCCCAGAGCCACTCACTGTAGCTGGGGGAATGGAATGTTACGATTGGTTTAGCTTAGGTCACATGCTCACTTCTGGAGACTTCCCAGAACATGAGCCCCTAACAGAAAGTGGGGATTGCTGAAAGAAGGATGAGGCAGTAGATGCTAGGGGTAGCTTCTGTGTTAGAATTAGCTTCAGCTGTGAACGAAAAGTCTAGGAAGGTAGTCCAGGATTGGCATGGACCCAAAATCCTTCTCTGTTTCCTCTACTAAATGGCCTCCGCTCCATTTCACCTCACTGCTAAGATAGCCCCTGCGGCCAGCAGAAGGACAAAAGCAAAGTGCATGCCCACAGCTTTGAATGAAACTTCCCAGAATTTGCACATACCTCTTTTCATTCATATCTCATTGCCAAAACTGAGACTTGTGGCCATGCATTGCTGCAAGGAAGGCTGGGAAATGCAGTCTTTATTCTAGGCAAAATTATGCTCCACAAAAATCATTTTACTCTGGAAGAAAGACTGGATAGGGAGGGCCAACTTGTGGTTGTTTGCTCAGCATCCTCTGGTATCCATGGCAACCCTTCCTACACCACCTGCATTCTGTGTCAGAGTTCACAGAACTCCCTGGCATGAGTGACCCCAGCAGGAAGTATCTGTGCTTCATTCCCAGACTTCCAGGACCTACTGAGGCATGTCATGAGCCATCAGATAGGCAAACTAGGACACTGTAAACCCTTTGTCAAAACCTTATTGCCCCTTGCATCGTCTCTTCCCTTCCTCTTATACCACATTATGTATCATTTGAAAGGCATTGGGTCTATTGAAAAGAGGGCTAAGTTTGGTCCAGAAGATGTAGATTTGAATCTTGGATAAACTACTTACTAGCTGTATGGCCTTAAAACATTTAACCTGTCTGTGCCTCATTTTCTCATCTGTAAATGGGGATTATAAAATCTCATGGGATTACGTTAAGGACTAAGTGGCTCATTGTAAGGGCTCACCAAATGGCAGCCAGTTATCACAGTGCCTCTCTTGGTCACCTAGGTCATGGCAGCTCCTTCTGCATAATCACCAATAAATGGAGTTTGTTTATTGAAAGAGCCTCCATTCTGGGACTAAGCCACATGGTTTCAGAGAATCAATATGCTAAGCTACCCAGCATAAGCAAACTGACTATAAATAAAATTAGATTCAAGGACTATCTCAGATAGGCCCTGGTTTATCATTTCTCTGCTTGTTGCTGTTATCATTACTGCTAATAACAGCAGCAATAGCTATCATTTGTCAAAAGCCTACTTCGTGCCAGGCACCGGGCTTTTCAATCCCCACGATAGACCCACAAAGCAAGTTTTCTCACTCCCTTTCACAGGTGAGGAAACTGAGTTCAGAGGGGGAGAAGTGATTGGCCCAAGTCACCCGGAGCCAACTTAGTAATTAGGTCCAACTCACAGGCAGTCCTTATTTATTCATTTGCTCACTTTTATATTTTTACATGGAAAATCTCCCCTAACTCCAAAAAGTAAAAACTCACTCATTATCATAGCACTTTCCTCTTTTGACGACTGCAATGAAAGAAGAGGTGAGAGGTTATGCTGCTGGGTTAACCACCACTAGCAGGCTGTTTTCATGCTTAGGCACTTCCATATTCGTTTAGTTGTATTTCCACTCTTTCAAATGGGTCATTTCAAGCAGGAGGAGCTAAAACTGCTGTGTTAAAGCCTGCCGAGAAAATGGTCTTAATGCTGTAGATGCTGGCATCGGTGGGTCTCTTTCTTTCATTCACTTCTTTATTCATTCATTTACTCTTTCAACAAATACTAACCAAGTACCTCATACTTGGGAAGAGCCAATCAGGCACTTGAAAAATGAGTAAGATTTAGGCTCTCTCTTGGAGAAGTCACCAGCACAGATAGGAAACCCTATTGCAACATAACATGAAAAGAGTAAAATACTTATGGAGATGATGGTCAGAAATGGGGAGCAGGCCCAGGGAAAGAGGTGCAGAATCAGAGGCTGCATTGGCTGCACAGACAAGGGTCACGCCATCCTAAGCTGAGGCCATAGGAGGCAGCCCAGAAATGTGGTTAGAACATCATGGAAGAAGGCGGAAAAGTCACCCGGGCATCAGATAACATTGTTCAATTGATGGAATTGTTAATGAAAAAGAGAAGTGCTGACATTTCAAAGTCCATCATTAGGAATATTACTGGGCAATAAAAACTAAGTACTGATATACACTGACCACAGATGAGCCTTGAAAACATTATGCTAGGCAAGAAAAGACAATCAGGAAGACCCTATATTGTTTAATTTCATTTATCTGAAATGCCCAGAATAGGTAAATCTATAGAGACAGAATGTAAATCAGTCATTGCCCAGGGGCAGTATTGGGAGAAAATGGGGAGTGACTACAAATGATTACAGGTTTGGGGGGAAGGGAAAGAAGATGTTTTAAAGTTGATTGTGATGATGGTTTCACAAATATGTGGATATACTAAAAACCACTGAATTGTACACTTTAAATGGATGAATTATATGATGTGTGAATTTTGTCTTCATAAAGCTATTTTTCTCTATCATTAGAAAATAATATATTGGATTGGTAAAAAAAAAATCTGTATAGTTTTTTTCCATAAAATAAAAGACACAATTTTCATTTTCACTAATAATTTAATTGGTATGGATATTTGAGTACATTAGCTATCTCCTACGTGGTATAATGTTGATTGTCAATTAATGTCTTAATTCAATCTCTGTCAACTTCAATGATCTGCCCCACCACGGAGAATCATCAAGCAAGAATTCCCTAGTGTGAAACTTCACAAACCATTTTTGACATGTTCAAGTAGTCACAGCACCTTCTCCACACACTGCATAAACCCTCTTTTGCATCCCAGTTGTGTTTTTACCTTTCTTGAAATAATAGAGCATAAAATGCTGAAAATTTTGCATATTTTCCTCCATCTTCAACACTAAAATTGCTACACAAAATTCACCAATTCTGATAAGTTGTTTTTAAATGCATGCTGATATGATAGCTGTCACAATCCTGTCTATCAAGATTGTTTCAAATGAAATAAAGACAACTCAGCACTATTAGAGAGCCATCTTACAGAAAAAACAAATGAACTTTTTGGCCAATCCAATACTACTGCGAGACTGCCAGAAATAAGCATGTATTCAGGATCAGCTTTTGCTGTCCTTGTTGCTGTCCCATGATCTCCCTTTGAACATAAGAAAAATTTACTTTTGAATTTGAGTTAACGTGAGAGCCGATTGGTCAGTCAACAATCTATATCTAATTTTTTTTCTCTCCTCTATTTAATCCAGAGGTTACCAGGAACAGAGTGACTTTCAAGCCTGGTCTTCCAACCACCTCCACCAGAATCACCTGGCGGGCAGGTTATAAATGCAGGTTCCTGGGCACCACCCAAGCCCAGTGAATCAAACTCAAGAGAGCCCGGACTTTAATTCTCATACACACAGGTGTTTGAGGACTTCTGCTCTAGGCTGTAATTCTCAGCTGTATTTCCTCCATTGCATGATATTGGCCCCAAACTGATTTCTGTGCCTGAGTTGATCCTAAATAGTTACCCAGACCCCTGAGGCCATGGAACCCTATCAAGACATACCAACGTGCAAGAATCTTTGCAGAGATATGAGAGTAAATGCAAACTATGTGCATGACCAAAACAGATGAGGTTATAGGAGAACAGAATCTAAATGGCCAATGAAAGACTTCACGGAAAATGGTAAGGACAGAAAAAAGTACGTAGCCAGGAAATTATAAGGTTTCAGATTAGGGACTGGCCAGATTTAGCATGCCAGTCTCTAAATTGATTAGCTGGATGACCTCAGATTTAACTCCTCTAATTTCAGCGGTGGGCTGAGCCACCTCACAACATGGCCTCCTGACCCTTTCCCACCACCTGGATTTTTCCAGTCTATGCCCTCCTGGCCTCCACAAATTTGGCCTTATCACTTTTCCCAAGACTAAGTCTCTTTACGTGTGAAATTATGGATTTAATCCTAATTGTCTAAAGATTTTTTCCCCAGCCCTGACATCATTTCATACAAAATCAGTTGACTTTTGGGAAAGGTTGGGAAGCCTTCCACCATGGCTTTGATTCCCAGCATTTAAAAAAAAAAGGTAGTGGGGAGGGTGCAGTATAAGACCAGCATTTTTCAAGATCCACTTTATTGAGGTCTAATTTACATAAGATCAAATGCATCCATTTTAAGTGTATGTACATTTTGGTGAGTTTTGACAATTAAACCTTTGTTCCCACCACAATAATCAGGATATGGAGCATTTCTTTCTCCCCAAAAAGTTCCCTGTGCTCCTTCTGGGACAAGCCCACTTCAATATTCCTATCACTATAGATTATAATTTGTCTTTTCTAGAATTTCATATGCTGGAGTCATCCAACATGCATGTACTCCTTTGGGTGTAACACCTGAAGTGTAGTCCATGAAGTAACATGCATGTGTAACGCCCTCCTTGCGAGCTTTGTTTCTATGGGCCTGAGCCACAGAGGACAAATATCACTTCCTAGGAATCCCCCGCCTCTGCTTGACCAGGTCAAGCCTATCAATTGCTCCCATACACAACGTACCCCACCACTGTAGCCTTTGCTACTAACTGGTTTTTCCAAAGCTGCCTAAGAGTCCCTTGGGAAAGTCCCAAAGTTTGTGGGCACTCCCACTACCCAGGGCGCTGCTATACCATTTATAAAGTCTTGGTTTTAATCAGATGGTCAGTTTATCATTATGTTCTAGTGGCTCCAGGCAGAGGGACTCTGGTGGTTATTCACATTCAGTCCCCGCTCTTGGGATTTGGACAGCAGCTGAGCTTAGTCAGCCAAATGGAAGGCCCTTGCTCACACCCATGCTCCAGCCAGAAGGTTCCATGCACATAGTCCCTACTAAACAGCTGACTTCCATCTCCTCTTTTCTTTTGTGCCTTATCGATAAGGAGATGTTCGTTGAAGCTTATGGGGCAGTAATGTTATACAGATAGCCTACAGCTGAGATAGGTCCTTATGACCTTAGAAATAACCCTCTAGGGCATCAGATCAAGATGTTAGTTTAAGTATTCAGAATGACTTCCATTCTTATCACCTCAGTTGCCATTTACATGTATTTGTGTGGCTATTTGGTTAAGAGTCTTTCCCTAAAAGCACTTGAAGCTTCAGATGGCAGGGACTGGTCTGTCCTGGGTCCCCATTCCATCCTTGGTGCCCAGCATACTGCTTAGCACACAGAGATAACCAACAAATCTGAACCATTGCCTGAACCACTGAAGGGGAAAAGGAGTAAAAAAGTTATAGAGGGAGGAAGATAAGGAAGGAAGGAGGGAGGGCAAACAGATCACATCATTGGGTTTCCTCCCATAACACTGTAACAGGGTGGCACCCGATGAACTAGAACATCAAGCGCTCCTTTACTTACGCTGTAGTGGGTTGTTTGCCCTCCTCCAAAACATGTTCAAGTCCTAATCCCTGGTACCTTGGAAATAGGGTCTTGTAGCTGTATGAAGTAAATGAGATCATCCTGGAGTAGGGTGGACTCTAAGTCCAATATGAGTCATGTTCTGATAAGAAAAAGATAGGAGACTCAGGCCCACTCAGGGAAAAGGCCACGTGGTGACAGAGGCAGAGACTGGAGTGATACATCTACAAACCAAAGAACACCAGCAACAGCAAAAGTTGGGAGAGACCATCCTCCAGAGACTTCAGAGAGAGCACAGTCCTGGGGACACCCTGGTTTGGGGCTTCCAGCCTCCAGAACTGTGAGAATACATTTCTGTTGTTTTAAGCCAAATTTGTGGTAATTTATTGTGGCAGTCCCAGTAAATTAATACATACATAGGTCATATGGAATTGGAATCGCCTGTTTATTGGCCTCTTTTCTGTGCAATAGGCAGGGCTGTGTCTCATTCATCTCAGTAACCCCAGTAGTAGGACAGGGTGGTGCATGGCAGAGGGTTGTTCCTTAGTTTCCATTCATGGAGTGCACCGGAGTGCACCGGAGGGAAAGGGCTAGTGGTGGCTCTGTGGGGCCCTCTGAGCAGCTTTTCCATGGGAAGCCAGCCCCAAAGCATCACCCCTTGCCATGACCAGGTGGGATTCCTCCTCCCCAGAAAATGGACCCAAAAATGAGCATAAGTAGTTGTGTCCCAGGGCAGATTGTGAGTTTGGGGGAAAAAAATTCACTTTATTTCTGCCACTCACCCCTCCCCTTCACTACAGAAAGCCTCTTACCCATCTGCCCCTCCATCCAATAAAATTCTTCCTGTTGACAAAGAACAGAATAGCTCATCAAGGACCAGGTTTGCAGGTGACTGAGCTGTACTAAGAATCACAGTTCATTTTTAGAAAATACACTCCAATTAGCAATCTCAGTTGCTTGTTCCACTTCCTGGCTGTTCATTTTTCACTTGGGCTGCTGCTGCTGCTGCCGCTACCACCATCTCTGTTGGGGACTCCCAACCTGGAGATCCTGGGGAAATGTTTGGATCCTTTGTTTTTAACCTACAGAGGGGATCTGCATTCTGGGAGCTGAGATCTGAGCATGCAGGACACATGTCTGACACACTGATTACTTCTTATGCTCCATGGACCAGGCTACTCCTTTTACATACTTGTCATATGTGGGATATTGGTCCCATTATACAGATGAGAATCTGAGGCTTGAAGAAATTAAGAATTTTCCATCTCAGATACGGAAAACCTCCTCGGTTGCCCAAACCAGAAGACTGGGAATCATTCTTTTTTTTTTTTTTCCTAAAGAGTTTATTTATTATTTTTCAGAGAGAGGGGAAGGGAGAGAGGCAGAGAGGGAGAGAAACATCAATGTATGGTTGCCTTTCACCTGCCTCCAGCTACGGATCTGGCTGGAGACCTGGCTTGCAACCTGGTTATGTGCCCTGGCTGGGAATGGAACCAGCGACCTTTGGGTTCACGGGCCAGCACCTTATCCACTGAGCCGCCAGCCAGGGCTGGAAATCATTCTTAATTGCTATATAATCAATTACTAATTCTTTTCCTTTGGTCTACAAGTTATGTTTCAAATCTACATACTTCTCTCCATCCCCACTGCCATTGTCCTGCTCAAGGCCACTGTCACTCAGCAAGCAAGTATTGATCACCTGTTGTGCACCACACCCTGTTCCAAGCATGTGGGACACATGAAGAAACAAAAGTGACAAGATCCACCCTGAAGAGCTAGGTTACTGCCACATCCTCCAATTTCCCTCCCTCTTCTCTCCTCCTACAAAACACTCTCCACAGTGCAGCTGACTTCCGCAAGGTAAATATTTGATCATGTCATTCTCTCCCTACAATCGTCTGATGTGTTCCTGTTACTTTGAGGATTAAAGGCTATGTTCCCAATCGTGGTTTACAAATCACTCCTTTCGCAGCCTGGCCCTCACTGTGTCTCCAGTCCTGACTCTTCCCATTCACCTCTGCACTGCACACTCTACTATATTCCATGTTCCTCCATATGAACTATTATTTGTTCATTTTAGAGTCTAAAGCATCCCACACTCTCTAGGCCCTGGTTTCTTTACATAGGTGTTTCTTTGGCTGGGCACAAGGCTCCCTCCTCTATATTCCATCCATTCTTAACTTTCATCCTACTTGTCACTTCCACTGGGAAGTCTACCCTGACACTCCTCCCTGCCCAGAGGACGTTAGAGGCCTCTGCTCTGTGATATCACAGCATAGGGTCTTTCCATGTCCTTCCTCCCCAGGGGTCACGCTTGGCTAGCACAGTCTTTGTCACTGGATTGTTCCCTTTGAAGACGGGGATAGTTTCTTCTCTGCTAGTCATTGTACCCATAGCCCCCAAGACATCTCTCAGCATTGGTTTAGGGAATGAATAAATGTTGAAGAAGTAACAGGCTCAGTTTCACAGCTAGCAAGTGGCAGGAATGAGATTTGAACTCCAACCTCCTGCTCTTACCCACTATGGTCCACTGTGAGAGACGTGGTCAAACATGGGCAAAGTGAACTTTGGGAAGAACATATCATCACTTATCATAAATCTTTAAATCAAAAGCAGACACCTGGGCTAAGGAGACATGGAAGAGGATGGCACAAAAGATACAGCATGGGTGCTTCATCATCTTAGGCCTTGGGAATTATCAACTTGATCCCTGGTTAGCAAAGGAATGGCAGAAATACAGAATACCCAAATGAGGGTGGATTTGAGACACTGCCTTGTCTTTTAGGCCCATTAGAATGATGAAATTGAGGCTTAAGTGGGGATAGACTCCCTCTCCAACTTATGCACAGTAAGAGGCAAATTTAGGCCCAAATTTCAGGTTTCTTTACACCAGACCCTATGCTTATATCACGAGCATAACTAAACCTGAAGGAGGTCTAAGTGCTTAGTCATTGTGAAGCAGTTTGAAAGCCAACAAAAAAAAAAAAAAAAAAAAAACCCAAAAAACTAAATTTGCTGTTATGCATCAGAGCAGCCACTATGGAGGAGAGAATCGTTACTCCTTGATGGAAAATTCTTTTCTGAGAAGGAGAGATGAAGGCAAACGCAGGCAGGGTGAGCATAGGAACGGTTGTAGGTCAGCTCAAGAAAACTGACTTTTATCTTTAGTTGTCTCCCAGCAAGGCAAAGAAAGGAAACCTGGCCTACTTATGGGGCCACTTCCATCCACCTTCACTGGGAGGAAACTGGGAGATAGCAGCTGTGGGCACACCGAGTCAACCCCATCAGCTTCCTGTGTGCCACGCATGCTACTAAGAACATGTCGTGTTCCATTAAATTCTAAAAACCCAGCATATGCACACAGCTGCACCACTAGTAAATGCTGAGCTGTGACATGAGCCTGACTTCAAGCCTGAGATTCACAAACAATATGCTGCTATGTTGACTCTCGGTCATCAAAGTTATTGGCCAAGAGCTGGATGACCACTCATCAAACGTGCCCAATTTAGAACTGTGTCGTCTTCCCTACGCAATGGAAACCCCGGACAAAATAAGAATGACCCTCAAGTTCCCTCAGAGGATCCCGCAATCTGGAAGTTCCCAAGGATCATAAGTCCTAAAAAAAAAATGACTTTTCACATTCTAGAAATTTTTCGCCTGTTGAGAACAATGAAAACAGCTGTTAAGCATCTGTCTTGTGCCAAACACTATGCTTTTCATAGATAACTTCAAATTGTACATGGCTGACCCTGGAAGATCATTGCTATCTCCATCTTCATTTTCTCTAAAGCATCTTCGAGGAAGTCAGGTAATATGCCCCAGATCAGTCAGGTAGTTAGGGCTTGTGTTGAAGCGTAGGTCATCCTGTCTCCAAAGCCACTGCCTTTAATTGTGATGGGATGCCAAGTTACTACGGCACGGCCGTTGGCCAAATGATAGTACTCGGGTAAAACACGGTGGGTTTGAGGTCTTGACTTCATCTGTCAGAACGTCCCTGCCTCCCAGAGTAATTTAAAGGTAAAATCAGGCAACTTCAGAACCCCCTGGAGAGTTGCACCAGGCAAAGTTTGCTCTGCATTCAATTTTTATTATTCACTGTCCTTGGAGAGAAATGAAGGAAGCAGAAGCAATTAGTTGCTAAGCCCCCATCTGGAGAAAGACAGAACTTGAAAGGGCACTGATGGTGGGGGGAGGGGAGTTCACTCCCCTCCCTCACTTTGATTTGCATAAAAGCAGGTTCCTGGGAAGCAATCAAGGAGCCACTAACAGCTTCTGCTGACTCTTGCCCCGAGGTGAACTCACCCCTGCAAACCTTTTCCCTCTCACTCATTCCCAGAATTCTTGGTAGAATTAAAATTCTACAACTGTTCCTCTGACATCGAAAGACCAAATATAAACTGTTTTTCCACCAATATCAGTTTCCTCCCCAGAAATCCCAAAGCTGGAGCCCGAGCTGGTTAGAGTTCCCTGCAGCAGCTGCAAACCAGACTCACAGCCAGCCAGTTAGGCGGCAGCTCTTCAAGTCAACTGATGGAAGCCTCCCTCCATATGCTCGACTGTAAAATGGGGACAATAAGAGCAGTTAGACTCCTCACGGGATTGTGGTGAGGGCTGAAAAACTGATGTATGTTAAAGCCTTTGCACAGAGGCTGGCATGAGGCACACATTCTGTAAGTGGTAGTGGGGTATTGGCACCCAATCAGGTGGCTTGGTGGTTTAGAACCTGGACTTGGTAGATGGGTTCTCTCCAGGCCTGGGTTCCAATCCCAGCAGTCCATTTCCTAGCTCTTTGACTCTGGACATGATTTTTTAAATTTCTCTTATTTTGCTTTCTCTTCTGTAAAATGTGAGGGGTCTGGTGGTGGTGGAGATGATAGACTCTACCTCAAAGGGTTTGCTGTGAACAGGAAAGGAGTGAGTGTGCCAGTGGTGTTTGAGTTAGTCTGCATGGGCTGCTGTAACAGAATGCCACAGACGTTTGTGGCTTAAACAAAAGATACTTGTTTCTCACAGCCCTGGAGGCTGGGAGCCCGAGATCAGGGTGCTGGTGGATTCTGTTTCTGGTGAGGACTGCCCGCAGGGCTTGCAGATGGAGGCCCTCACTGTGCTCGCACCTGGCCTTCCTCTGTGTGCTCGCAGTGAGCTCTGGGGTCTCTTCCTCTCCTTGGAGGACACAAGCCCTTTGGGATTACCTCCCTAAAGATCTTTTCTCCAAATTCAGCGGCATTGGGGGTTAGAGCTTCTGCGTATGAATTTTAATGGGACACAATTCGGTCCATAACTGTGTTTGACCGAATGGTAACCACTTTAAGCAGTCCATGAACTAAGGGAGATAGCTGGAACTAAAATATAAAAGTAGAAAGCTGCTTCCCTGTTTCTCCTTGCCCTTCAGTCAGGCTACAGTCCTCCATTTCCCCACCAGCTGCTGGGGAACAGCTGTGTGCACCCCGCCGGGACGGCTGCTCTCTCATCAAGGCTTGGGCACTTCTGAGAACTCAGATCTTCGGCGTTGCTGTCACTACTGATGTGGAATCTGCTTCCTCTTTCAGAACTCTTCCCTAAAACTCTTTTCTGCTTCCCTTGGACCAAGATGAGATGATATCCCTTTTTCACAGAACTAACCTGAAAGTCAGTTTCTCTACTCCTAGCTGCTGGTGACTCTCGTAGGAGGCGAAATATTTTGCGAGTGGTAAATGGGGCAACTGGGGATCTTATCTAATGCCAGGGAATTTGGAGACCTCAGAGATTGAGGGATTCCATACAAATCCTCAAGAGAAAAGGAGAGAGAGAGATTGTGTTAGTTTTCTATTTAGTTTTATTACTACAGTAACAACTAGCATTTGTTGAGCACCTACCATGTAGTTTCTGCTAAGCAGTGTTTGAGAGCTTTGCATGGATCATTCTATTGAATTCTCATAGTAGCTACATGGCAGCAAATCTCCATTTGGGGAGAGAAGAGTGACTACTTCTTCCCAGGAGACAACAGGCAATGACTAGAGACATTTTTGGTTGTCAAAACTGGGGTTAGGGGTGAGGAGATGGGTACTGGCATCTAGTATGTAAAGGCCAGCGACAGTGCTCAACATCCCACAATGCATAAGCCAGACACCCAGAGCAAAGAATTATTTGGCCAAACATGTCAACAGTGCTGAGGCTGAGAAGCCCTACCTGTGAGATAGCTACTCTTATTGTTTCTGTTTTACAGGAAAGCACATTGAATATCAGAGGGACTAAGCAAACTGCTCCAGAGGACAGAACAGGCAGGGTTGGAACCCAAGTCTGGTGCATTTCAGAATCTCTCTTCACCACAGACCTATAAACAATCATAGTTACACATCAAACATAATGGTCCATCTATACTTGAACCACTGGTGTCTCAGAGACTCTGAGACCACGTGTGAATGGCCACACTTATCACACACAGCCTAGTTGAAGCTGTGCAATGTGCTCACATGAGGAACCAACTCACACTTAATTCCAAATCGTCCTTTAGCTAACAGAACAGATAATTTCATGGGAGAAGAAAAGAAACCCTGATTCATGAATTTGCCAACTGTCTGTCCCCAGCTGCAGCTAATATAGGTAGTTCCAACTATGGATTATATTGACTCTTTGGGACTGAAAAAAATAAATAAAAGAAAGAAAGAAAAAGAAATTCAACTTCAGGTGCCAGGCTAAAGAATGAGTGAGTTTTACAAAAAGAAGAATGATTCAACTTGCCTCTTCTTATCCACCCTCGTACTTTGGATCGAAAAATAATTGTGAATTGTTGTCATGTTAAAAGAGAGGTAACTCTGTAGGTCAAGCTTTCTGATTTCTTATTCAGGAAAATTTTCCATTCCCCAAACTCTCATCTAAAAGCCCAAATCTGAAAAAGCTGTACTGCTAAAAGGGACTCAGAAAACACAGATGATTTTCTTAAAGACTCCTTTGTCCATCAGAGAGCAAACAATTTGATCAGACTAATTATTTCCCAACAAAGACATCCTGTTTCCTTTTAGTGTCTGCTTGGCTCTTGCTATCAAAGGAGCATTTTTTAAAAATGTCTCCTGGACAAGGAAGATCAAAAGAGAGGTGTGTCGGGAGCGAATAATATTTTTTCACATGATTTCCAGTTGAATTTGTTGAAATTGCTCATATTTTACTACTTGTCATCATTAAAAATCTTCACCTTGAGTTATGGCAGGGGGAGGGGGTGGGGAAGCACTCCCGTGAATGGTGCTGGGTAGCTGAGGAAGAAAAAGACAAAAAGACAGGCCTGGGTGACTGATGAATAAAGAGAGTAAGAAAGAAGTGACTATTTTATCTCAATAACCTTACCACATCTGTATTAGAGGTGTGGAGGGACCACACGTGTGAACAGAGGGGAATTGTTCCAAAAGAAAATCGATGTGGGGATTAAAATGGGTTTATAAAATTATGTCAGGGAGCATCTTTTGTCTGTTGCCTCAAGTTACCCTGAGAGGTCCCTGTGCACGCAAGCTACCATGCCTTTTTTCTAGCAGTTTTGAGACTTGCGGAACAGCTGTGAGAAAAAGAAAAGTGCCCTTTAAGAAAGGGTGAGGCAAGCATGGGAATAACCAAGGTGAAGCCCACATTAATTGAGTGTTAGGTGCCAGGCTCTCTTCTAAACCCTTTGTATGTACTATTTGTTCTTATTCTCACAATAACCTTAGAAGGTGGCCATTATTACTATTATTACTATTCTCATTTTACAGATGGAGAAACTGAGGTACCATGGTAGGTAGTGGTGTCATGGTTAAAAGCTGGGGGTGTCTACAAGTGCAGGCTACCTGGGTTTAGATCCTGATTCTGCATTTGCTGACTTTGTGATCTTGACTCAGTAGAGATCAAGTTACCTCTTTGAGTTTGTTTCCTCATCAGTAAACTCAAGATGATCATGGTAATGATGATGATGATAATGGTGATGGTGATGATGGTGCTGCTGCTGCTGCTGCTGGTGGTGGTGGTGATTTCATGCTAAATGTTATGGGGTTGCTTTAAGAATGAAATGAAATAATACAAGTAAAGTGCTCAGCATCCTGCTTTGCACAGACTACTTGTCAGTGAACATGAGCTGTCTTTGCAATTCATGTTTCAGAGCTGAGTAGCTGACTACTTTAATTCTCAGTGTAGACTTGCCTGGTGCTGTGTAAAGATCTTTGTGTGTTAGTGATACAGAGTGGGAGAAAGCCAAAATCCCCCACTCTGCAGTTTGCGGATGGGGGTGGGTGAGGCCAGGTGGACTAGCCTTTGTTCTTTCAGCGCCACGGAAATCGGAGGGGCCTTACCCAGAGGGTAGTATCGAAAAGGCTTACAGTTCTAGGCAAAGTTCTGTCAGTGGTCAAAACAGTTCACTATACACATTATGTCAAAGGGGATTTAAAATGGGGGACAGCCATCGATCTCAGATTTCTCCTACCCCATGAGCAATCTGAGGTTCTCCTCCCCTGGATGAGATGCAGAGGGCCTTCCCAGGATGAACATGAAGAAGGCTCCCCCAGAATGACAATGCAGAGACACGTAGTCCCTCTCTGCTCCCTTGGATAGACATGCAGACAGGCACTCATTAGCTCCCCGGAATGGACCCATAGACAGACAGGTGGCCTGGGAGCTCACCTGGTTTGAGAAGGGGGGAGTGAAGGGGGAAAATGAGACACACAGCTTGCGCAGAGGTAGAGAATTACCTGTGGTATAAGAGTTGAGTGAGCGCAGGATACTCCCCTAATTGGGTATAGCAGCTGCGGGGAGCTTTGAATTTAAAACTGGAATGCTAAGTCGTGAACTGGTGTGTTTCTGAAAGATGGTATCTTTTGCTTGTCTGTTTTTAAAGCTAGCCTAATCGGGAATTACTGTACATGTTTTGGGTGTTTTTAAAGGGAGTGGGATTTAACTGCACAATTGCATCTTTAATATAATTTGTAGAACCCTCAAATAAACAAACTACCTATCCTTTTTACCAAACTCTGTGATTGAGTGTCATTCCTGGAAACAGGCAAATCGAGCCCATGAAAACCGAGGACCGCACCCCCAAGGGTCCTGTTACATTAGCAGGTTTGGCTACCACACCAGCTCAGCTCCTGAACTACCCCCCGGAGCTCTCTGAGCCTTACTTAGACCACAGTGTGTGAGGAAGAGCTCGGGACAGTGGAGGCCACATGTTAGGTCATTTGTAACCATTGTTTAATGAACAAAGGTCATCTTGTAATTGCTTTAAATCTCAAGACTCTGCAAGATTCCCCTTCCTTTAGTCTTTGTCATCCCCAGACTCCCCCGGAACTGAGCCAACCCTGAACAAGCCCTGAAAGTGGGGCTGGAATTCATTTGGAGCCCTGTGTTTGTTCTTTGCCACAAGCCCCCAGATGCCTGTTGGCCCACCAAGACAGTCCTCACAACTACCCCCAACTGTGTTGGCTCCAGTCTCAGGCTCCTGCCTCAGTTTTCCTATCATATTCTACTCTCCCATTGGGATCAGGGTCTGCCCATGTAGAGTTGACTCTCTGACCAAAAACTTAGTCTTGGAAGCCTTCTAACCATGGTAGGTTAGACACAGCCCCCTTATCCATGTTCCCCAGCCAAAGTCCTGAAGCAAGTCCAGAACCCAACATCATCACCCACTAGATGTTTTTGAGTCAGACAGGCACAAGTTTAAATCCTGGCTAGGACTGACTAAAGTCACATCACCAACTAAGGCTCAGTTTCCTTACCTATAAAACGAAGGTTATAAGCCCCATCACTTCCAGGGGTGTTAAGAGGCTTAAATACGGCCTGGCTGGTGGCACAGTGGATAAGGCACGGGCCTACGAACCCAAAGGTCATTGATTCGATTCCCAGTCAGGGCAACAAAACTAGGTTGCAAGCCAGGTCTCCAGCCAGGTCCGTGGCTGGAGGCAGGTGAAAGGCAACCATACATTGATGTTTCTCTCCCTCTCTGCCTCTCTCCCTTGCCCTCTCTCTGAAAATAATAAATAAAATCTTAAAAAATAAAATAAAATAAAAAAGAAGATTAAATACAAGTGTGTATGAAGCATTTAGGACGCTATCTGGTTCATTGTAAATTGTCAGTAAAAGTGACTTCCTGGGAACACTTGTCATAACTCACATTCCTACCCAGGCCCCTTGAACGTTATCTCCAGCAGAATGGAGCCCAAGTTCAACATAGTCCTTCCACACCAGGTTAGTTCCCCCAGCCCAAGTCCTTCATGCTCCTGACATACTTCCCTTCTTTCAGCCCTTCTCGTAGGTTTTTGCATAACCTAGTGAAATTTCAAATTTTACATCACATTATCACCCAGCACTTTGGGATTTCCTCCAGGCTGACTATATGATTTAAAGACTGCTTGGAACATTCCAGATGTTCCAAACCACTACCCAATATTAGAAAGACAAGCAGGTCTTGGGTGAGAGATGCCCTCAAATGCACAATCCCTCAGGCATGGTCAATAGTACATGTAATCAGCAGAATATCCTGACTTCTCAGTTCTCTAGTGAGACTCTTCATTCCATACAACTCATTGGGTTGCAGGTGACAGAAGCTAGAATCAATCTAGCTTAAGGAAAAAAAAAAAAAAAGAATTATTGGCTTACATTAAAGGTCTGAAGAGTAGTCTGGCTTTAAGCAAGACTTGACCTAGAGTCCAGAAGAGGGCATCTAGAATTTGCTTCCATCCCTCAACCATTTTCTTCCATGTTGGTTTCCGTCTCAGGCAAGCTCTTTCCCTTGTATAGCAAAGGCAGCAGCTCCAGGTAATACTCCTACCAATTTAGCATCTCAGTGGAGAAAGAAGCCCTTTTCCCTAGTGGTTTTATCTCAAGTCCTAAAATGAAGTCTCAATGACTCTGATTGGGTCATATGGCCATCCCTTGCCTAATCATGTTGCAAAGAAGATAGTATATATATTGGTTGATCAGATCTGCATCTTATGTCCACCTCTGGAACTAGGGGGAGAGTCAGAGTCAGCTTTCTTCAAAACTCTTGGGCTGAGCATGGATAGGAACAAGTGGGGCATTTGATTAGAAGGAAAGAGAATAGACGCCGAGAATGCTGAGCAAAAACAAAAGTGCCCATCACTGGCTAAGCATTACAATAACCTCACTAGAATACTCCAAGCCCAGAGTTGAGTTGGTTCAGCTCTACTTAAAGAATGCTTTCTCGGGTGGATCTATCAGAGGCAAGCCTATGACTTCAGACTTCCCTTGACATTCTTCTTCTCACCAACAGAGTTCCCTCTTTCAGCTGTCAATCTTTTCCCTCCCAGCCCACACCTTGCTGATGCTAATCCCCAGCCTGCTTTTAACACCTTGTGACTTAATCCCCACAGATGGGCGTCTGCAGTTTAAGAGCATGCATTATTGTCATTGAAATACCAGGATGCTGAAACCTTTCTAAATTGATATGCCAGACAAGAGGGAGGTAAAAATGAATGCTAAATTTCTCTGCATAATATCCTGTGGGATGTGTTTTTCCCTCTAAGAATATTTTAGCATTAATTAAGATAAACAATGATATATACTGAAAGACAATTGAATCTGTTCTTGGTTAAAAATGGCCTCATTGTATAAAAATAGCACTCAAATTATAGCATATAAAGATGCAGGGGGAAAAAATACTGTAAACCTATAACATGATTAAAATAGAAATGCAAACCTGTAATGATGAAGCCTTGAACAATCTGAGGGAAGATGGAAAGATGGGGAAGAAGCAAGATGTGTCATCATGCTTAATTTATTCACCTCCCTCTAGGATCCTTTTTGCTGTGCTTCTCTTTGATAATAACTACCATTCATCATGGCATGGTTAACATATGTTTTCAATGAAAGTGGCATTGTTATTACCATTTTATAAGTGAAGAATCTGAGCTTTATAGAGTCTAAGTCAAAGTCACCCAGCTAGGAAATGGTGGAACCAGTCTTTGAACTGAGTTAGCTTAACTTCCCAGCCAAACATACCAAATTCTCTAAACTGCCCCACTGTTCCCACAGTCCCTGAAGGTCCCCTATATTATCTAACCAGACCATTTCTTCAGGGTAGAATGAAAATAAAGGCAAAGCTCACATATATCACATTTGTAACATGCCAGGTTTGTTCTAAGCTTTTTGTACACATTGGCATACTTCATCCTCCCAACAACATTGGGAGATCTTTACTACCATTATCCCCATTCTACAGATGGAGAGAGTTGTTTGTCCAAGGTCAGACAATGGTGAGAGCTGGAACTCAAGATGAGCTTCTGTATCTGCGCTGTTCACTGCTGTGCTATGCAGTTCTCTTTCCTTTGGGGAGCCATTCCTGACCTCCAATGTTGCTCCTCTGGCCTCATTTTCCAGAGTTTTTGCAGGGATGGTTACCTATAACATCTATCTGGGTGTCAAATGTATTTTAGGAGGGGACATTTTTATGTCTTTGTCTAATGGCTACCCTGTAAGTCTGAAAATTCCTTGAGAGTCAGGAGTTTCAAGAAGTCCATCCATCTCCCACTTAATGTTCCTTGTTAATGCCTTGCACATGATAGAGATTCAGTCGTGTTTGATGAGGAGCTGATGGAGGCCAGTTCATTTTGCTCCCTCCCATGGCTGCCTCTGTGTGCGGAGAGCCAAGAAGTCATCCTGGAGTGGGTCTTGGTGCGGGGAGGGACTGGGCAAGGATGATGAACGGCTTTACAAAAATCCACCCTTGCCTGGAAGAATAATTCAAAGCTCTGTCAGGGCTTCTTCTCAGGTACATTCATCCACTGTTTTACTTATTCATTCACTCATTTATTCAACCCACCATTTGCTCATTCCTTCGCATATTGACGCATTCACCCAACAGTCACTGTGCGGCTGCCCCATGCCGGTTGCTGTGCTGGGCACTGGGGATAAAATGGTTCGCAAGACCCCAGAGCCACTCACCCTGATGGACAGAGGAATGATGGGAGAGTAGCTCCCAGGGTCTTAGGTCAGCAGCACCAGGAACTGTTAACTTCTGCAGTCTCCGAGCTGTGCAAACTCCCAGCGGTAGCGGGGAACTGATGTCCCTGACCTGGCTCATGGCAAGAAGGTTAATTTGTTACCAAGCTAACTGGGGCTCATTCACTTGGCACCTTGGTATAAGTCCCAACAATTAGTGTGGCAGAAAACCAGATCTTTATTTATAATATTCCAACCCTCGTGGGTAGGGGAGGGCTGGGAGCACTTCAGCTTGGAGATTTGTTCTCTTGAGACACCCAACACTTCCCTCACTCCCCAAAAAAGCTACAAGCTAAACCCAATAGTTCCCTATCGCTTATCTGTCAGCTTTCTCCTTCAGGATATCGGGTATGTTGTCTTTAGTCTCCATATTAATAGTCCAGAAAATTATGTGCCATGTTACATTGGATCATGATGAAGTCCTCTCCATATATCCCAAGTTCCAAGAGTCCAGATAGAGTCTGGGTCTGCAAGGCAGAGTCCTGGGTGGCTTCAGAGTCAGCTGGAGTGGGCGTGATCAAATCAGCAGTGTGCCTGCCTTCTCACTAGCCCAGGCTGCAGGGCCCGATCCTGACTGCAAACTGCATGGCTGCTTCTTCTCACACGGTTGCTATAACCTGCTACTCCATTGTGGCACACTTCCATCATACTTCTCTCTTATTTCTAGGCTATCTGACCTTCCTTTTAAATCCTAACAGTCAAGTACACCTTTGGCCCTTGATATGCTACCACTTGCCATTGATATGCAAAGTACCTTAAAAGCTGTATTATCTCCATCCTCCATCCCCCAAACCATGGACTGTGGGGAAGATCTGTACTCAGTTTCAAAATTTCAATATACCCAATGCACCAGATCCACAGTCCTGGGAGGCAAAGTTTTAGGTGTAAAGAAAGAAGTTGAAAAGTCTCTCTTCTTCATCCTCTTTTGACCTCCTAACTTGAATTTGCTTTTGATTATTATTATTTTTGTGAGATGCTTCTTAGTGACCCTTGGCTACACCAAGCAAAGTTCTTTTTTCTCCACACTGACAATAGGTTGACTGGATTTCAAGAATTATCCTACTTCTTTTTAAAGCATGTAGCAGGTGCCTACACTGTAAATCGTCATGTGTTATGTGTCTGTAAATCTACATGTGTTACCTTTAAGGTAGATGCTATCATTGCATGCTTTAAAGTGGGGAAGTCCACAAGCTTTCTCAAAACCATCTGAACAATGTAGATAAGTATAAGGAAATTCAATACCCAAAAATGTTACTGTTATTCACCTTGAGTATCCTTATATATTCCAGCCCTTTTATAGATGTTGATAATATTTATGAATCAATCTTTCTCTCTCAATTATATGTATATGTGTATATATATAACTACATTAAAATTTGCATAAAAATGATTACAATGGTTTTCTAGTGTGCGCACTTTTTAATGTGTAAATCTGTATATATAGATACCTCTTTCTATATATAATATATATTGTTTTTTATAATCAGAGACACATGCATGCCATAATGTTGTAAAACATTAAGCAAAGTAGAAAGAAATGTATAAGCAGGACATGAAAATTCTCCCCAGTCCCACCCATCCCTCCAAGCAACCAGCACCACTTTGGTAAGAGCTCCTGGCTTTGGGCTTGACTTGACCTTGACCCCAGGGCAAATTAGCCAGCAAGAGATGAACATTTTCAGGTTAGAATGAACATTTTTTAAAAAACTTCCCTCTCCTTTATCTTTTCTTCCCTCCCCAGGTAAACAATGTTAGGAAGCAAGGTAAACCTTTGTCCATGTTCATATAAATACATGCAAACATATAAATATATATGTTAATAATGGAGGGAGGGATGCTCATCCTTTGTTTTATGAAAGAGGATTTTGTTACATGTTTTCTATACCTCGCTTGGGTCATGAATCAGAAAACACATGTGGAACCCCCGCCAAATGAAGTGGCATAGACTTAATGCGTTCAGATTGGAGGCTACATAAGGGTCCCTGGGTGGCGGCACCATCAGTAACTGCCTTTTCCGCAACTCTCCGCCCCTAGAAAGCGTCAGGCACAGAACTCTGGGTCTCCCCTCCCTGGGCTGGTCTGGAGGTGGGGAAGCCTGGGGAACTATTTCTTTTCTATTCTCCTCAAGCCTCTGCTTTTGACATCCGAAAGCCAAGAAAAGACTCCCTTTGTTCTTCTTTCTGTTGTCATGCTCTCTCCCCTGACAGAAGGAGCATATGCTGGCATGGCTGAGTGAGGCAAAAAAAAAAAAAAAAAAAACAGGCGATGAGAGTGGGAGTGTAGGAAAAAATAGTTAATATTTAAAAAATATTCTTCCACCACACAATACAATACTCTTTTGACAATCTGCAGTTTGCAAAGCCCTTCCCATGTTGTGTTCAAAATGCACACTCACCCACTGTTTCCATTTCCTTCAAGACTCAGGGCAGCTGTTCTTGGGCCAGGAAGCCTTTGCTGGTTCACCAGGCCAGCCCAGAGCTTCCTCCCTGACTCCCCCAACCCAGTCCATACAAAAAAAAAAGTGTTTTGGCAAACCAATAAGTATAAATGAACATGCTTTGGGAGATACCTTTTTGTTATAAAAAGCTTCACATTTTCACAAGAGAAATGATAATATAATGAATGCTCACATACCCACCACTGCAGAGCACTCTGAGGATAACTCTGAACCCACGCTAACTTATTTTAAAAGATAAAAACCTCTTATGAATTCCGGTTAATTTTAAGAACTGGTAGCATCACTCTTACCGGAACTCACACCTGTGTCTCATAAAACCCCCTGCTATTGAAGAGTTTTGTCAAAGAAAGATCAGAGCTAGGCAGCTATGAAAGGGGTCAAAACAGATTTTATTCGGGGATATTGCATTAAGAGAAAAGAGGCCTCAATTCTGCATGCACCATAAGCAAGTGGGGATTTATAGCCCAGGAGCAGGGCAGGAGGTCGCTGGATGGAAAATTAAACACCAGAGATAAAGGGGGATTTCTGGCTAAACTGACCTGACAGGATTCTTGCAGAAGACAGGCCAGGGTGGTCAGATATGACCTGGGAATGGTAGGGGATGAGGAATTTGATCAGACGCCAAGGGTGACTAGATGTTGAGGATGTGGTTTCCATCTAAACTGAGCAAGATTCTTGCTAAAACAGGGCAAACATGAACACAGATGCTCAATGTCAGGACCTAGTTGAGAAGGTAGCTCAGGGGAGGCTGACTGAAGTCTGGTCAAGGAGGTAGTCCTTGTCAACCTTCCGGCTAGGTTTTGGGAGGTGAGGTAGTATCAGCACCGTTGTATCCATTCATTTCCCTCTTCTTGCAACACCCTCCACTTTCCATCTGGGATCAACCTTTCCCCTCACTTTCAGCTTAACAAATGTAGGAAGGGACTCTTCACCTCCTACAGAGGTGAGGGGACATTTGACCTAGTCTCAAATCAGAAGCTTCCCACAGCCCCTCCAAAGCCAGTGAAACACAGGAAGACTTGAGGATGCTGGCACAGAGGCAGGCTCTCTATTTCACTGAACTTGACGCTTTGAGGATATGAGCTGAGCACTGCAGCAGCCATTTCGCCATGAGGAAGAGGAAGCCTGCTGAAAATGGGACCCACACAGAGGAAAACAGAGCTGAGAGATGGGAAGAAACTGAGTCCTGATGACATGGTTGGAGTGCCTAGAATCAGCAACACCTAAAACTAGATCACTTACTCTAGCCAACAAATATCCCTTTTCACTTGAGCCAGTTTGAGCTGTATTTTCTATTTCTTGCTCCTGATGAGTTCTGATACCCATGAGTCAGGACAGCAAAGAGGATGTTAACCAGGAATCAGCGGGGCAGTCTGAGCACACACTGCATTAAAGGTTCCATGCTAATGAATGGTGTTTTACCAGAACACAGTAGCTTCAGGAGTTGGGTTTAGGACTCAAGAATTGGGTGGATCTGAATGTCCGAGCAGAGACTTCTTGACTCCACTGTTTTTCCTCCTGCTCCCCACTTACAAAACCATCTCTGCAGGTGGGAAAGTATGCATCACGGGGAAGGTTCCAAACTGGTAACACTGGGTACCGCTCTCCACCTTCAGCCTTACTAAGGCACCTCTTCTGGTCAATAATCCTTTTTATCTCTGTTGATCTGGATTTCCTAGCCAGTCCTGAGAGCAGGGCTGACAGGACCTAGCACCCGGCACAGGCCTGCCAAGCCAGGAAAGGATGGATTCAGAGGAGCAACCCGCTCTTTGGGTCTCCTCACTGTCATCCTAGGTGGCAATTAAGGAAGAGTTCCCATGGTAGCTGAATCCCGATCACCCTCCACAGTGGCATCCAAGCTGTTCGTTCTCTGACAAGAGGGATTTAACTGCCTATTTGGTGTCCAAGTTCAGCTGCAAACTGCCAAGCAATCTTTCGGGCAGAGCATGAGAGTGAGGGGTGAACCTCTAATCACTCTCACAAGTGGCAGCCAATGCCAAGCTCTAAAATCCTGCCATGAAACAAGTCAGTTTGGTGTGCCCGCGGAACACAGGAATGTGTGCTTCTAATGGGATGCAGATCTAAAGAAGTGAATTCAGCCTGCGGCCTGACTTAGCATTTTTAATGTCCAGCAAAAGCCACATTGGCTTTAAGTTGGCATCATTGCCATCTTACTATCCCTTTCTGGGATATCACAACCTCCCACTTAAAGAAGTAAGCTCCCCTTTCCTGCCAAGCAAGGAGGGCAAGCCAGTTCAGTGTTTCAGTCCTTGCCCTAGACCTACACCCAGTCCTGGACCCGAACCTACATCTAGACCAGGACTTAGAACTGCAATTGTTCTATTAGTCCGTTGGTCAGGATTCAACAGAGCCCCATGGGAAAACTGGAACCAAAGTCATCTTAAGAACCAGCTTGATGACTTCTTTGTACTTCATTCAATAATACTTGCTTTAGCCTCATGGCACTGCTGAATATTTGCAAGGAAAACCTCTAGAACGCTCTTTCCTGTGGAGGAGTTAGAGAGTGGTATCAGTTAGGTCTTAAACTACAGCTTACTATTACGCTGTTCTAAAACAGCTTTTCTTATAAAATAAAACAGAACATTTTGTTAAAAAGTTAGATGTAATCCTCAATGAGATTTCTTAACTACAAGTCATATGCAATTGAAGGCATGATTCAAAGGCATACACTCCACTACTATTTGGGAACTTCTTGTCCAAACCACCTGTTGAAACTACATCTTAATGTTTAATGTATAATGATGCATTCTATAAATGCTAATGCATCATACAAATATCCACCTGACCCCTCTCCCACTCCTGCTGAACATGGTGGAGTTTTATGCTTCCGAGAATGGCCTCCTTAAATCCTCTCTGCATCTCTAACCAGATGGACACTGGGTTTCATGTGGTGCCTTTAAATCCCTACCCCACCAGATACACAACAGTGAGATCACACTTGAAGTGAGGAAACACATCATCCACGCTTCTCAGAATGGAACCACTAAAAATCACATTGAACGCATAATAAGGTTTAAAAATAGGCACAGAGCAGTTTCTCATCCAGGAGCATCAGATGAGTGTCATGAACAAGAGAAATGGATCACTCCAGGTAACTAAAGGTCAAAAGGAAGAGAGACCCAGGATATTTCCAGGATGGGAAGTTGTGATCATGGAAACGGGAGACAGACATTCTTAATATGTGTCCCTGTCCTCCCAATAAATGGCAGGTTTCCCAAATAGAGGGTGAGTACGCCTAATGATGCTCAGTGGAGCCTGCCCCTCTTTCTTTCAATATAACTGTAATATATCTTGTTAACATAAGACTTAGAAATATACGTGGCACCTTTGAAATCACTGCCTGTTCTCTTCCCTCCACATAGTTCCTGTTAATCCTAACTCTCTCTTCACCTGCTCTAGCAGCAACTAAATTGTATGGCACGTACTTATTTAAAGAAGGGGTTGCAGGAAAGCACGGAGAAGCCTTTGAACTCCCAATTCCTCATATTGTGAATCGCAGAACTTGCGCTTTTGAGCTTCAAGAGCCCACATCTAGGGATATCAGGACACATCAAAGTTGTTACTTGGGACAGAAGAGTTCCTGCCTCCCAACAGGCCTCAAGTCTGGAGAGAAGGAAAAGGGAAGGAGCAAAGGGTGACGAAAGGGAGAACAGTCTGTTGGGCCTGGGATGAAGGAGCCATACACACCGTCAGAGAACCCCCCTGAGAGGTTAGAGACCTCCAGCACCCGTCAAACATCTCCTGGAATAAGGACTCTTATTACCAATCCCGGGACTGCCTGGAGCCCAACTGACCCCTCATATCCTTGAGCATCAGCTGTCCTTATTAACGAATTAAAGCAGCAAACAAGGATATGAGGGAACAAGAATACAAGTGGAGTCCACTTTTTAATAAAAGAGTGTTTCTCACACTGAGCATGCACCGGAAGCCTTATTAAAGCACAGGCTGCTGGTGCCCCAGAGGTTCTGACTCAGTAGGTCTGCGATATCGGCAAGAAGTTACATTTCTAACAAGTTCCCAAAAGATGTTGCTGCTGCATCTTCCAGGACCCCCACAGAATGTTACACACACACACACACACACACACACCCCTGTGAGGCCAGCCTCCTGTACTGAATGAATGGGCTCCTATACTTTTCACAACAGCAGACACAAGAGAAAACTGGAGTTTAGAGAGGCCAAATAACTTGATCAAGGTCACACAGCACAAAAGGGTGGAGGATGGGGGCAGAACTAAAATCCATGCCGTACTGCCGCTGGGGCTGGGCCGGCGACCTGTGCCCGGGCAGGAGGGGCTGCCCGCGCCGGGTCGGGACCGGACCGCGCTGCAGGCGGAGGCCGGCGGGGCGGCTCCAGCACGCGCATTCCCCTCGCTGCGCAGGGGCTCCGCTGCACGCGAGCGCAAGCCGCTCTTTCAGGGGATTGCGGACCCCTGCTGCTCCCGTTATTTGAGTTATGTGTTATAGCTCTCAAGGGACGAATTTATCTTGTTTTACTCACTTCTGGAGCACCGGTTTTGCCCACTTAGTGCTTGTAGCTTTATATATCATTATCACACGCTCTATTCTTCTGTCGCAGCTAGTTTAGCGCCTTTTGCTTTAATTTCCCTCCTGGTGTTCTCACCAGGGGACAAAAGGAAAAGAAAATGGCCCTCTGGAAGAGAGAGGAAGGGGATGAGAGCTCTCGTTTCTGTGGAGCGAGCATTGAGAGCAGCCCCTAGCGTGGGCGGGGGCACCCCCCTCCCACCCCATTTTTTCATCTCCCTCCTGCAGGAGGCAGTGTGGGGAGAGGACAGAGCCAAGGCTCAGAGCTCTGATCCGGTCCACCAGCCTCCCGCCTGGCAGCGTTAATAGTGCTAAGAGCTAACGCTTACGGAACGTTCGCCAAGCGCCTTGTTATTGCTCTAGGATGTAAGGGCTGTAAGGACGGTTGTTTCCCTATATTACAGATCAGGTACTGACGCTCAGAGATCTCAAGTGACTTGCCAGCTACCACTTGGCAGAACTGAGAGAGCACTTGAACCTGAGACTGTTCCTCTTTCACATCCCAGACTAGTAAGCTCCCCCTGTGACGCATTTTCATGTTGGGTGAAAATGCTGAATTATCTCCGGTTCCACTGTTTCAGGAACTTGGTCTTGGATATGCCAGCTCCACCACCTTCTTGTCACAGTGATCTCCTGTCTCTCAGAGACTTGTGCTCAAAGCCTGGAGAGGCCTGAGCGGTCACTGGTCCCACAGTTGTCCAAAGTGGTCCTTAGACCCAAGAGGGTCCGTAAAGATGTCTCTAGAGCCACAACCGAGAAGCAGGGAATCCAAGGAGGACAGGACCCTAGGCTGGGGCCCCTCATCTCCACCCCCAACATGCACATGGCTGCTTCCAGGAAAAAGGCACACGCTGGTCTATCAGAGACCTGAGCTTCCATACACAAGTAAAGGTTCAAAGAGATTAAAAGAAAAGGTGGAAACCACTGCTTTTGTCCAGCCTTCTTAACTTAACAGACAGGAAATTGGGGGACTCATTTGTCCTTATAGCTGGGACACTTTGAAGATCTTGGGGTGACTTACAAATAGCAGAAACTTACTGTCTGATCAAGAGAATCTTGGGTATCCCAATTGATATGTGGCATCTGCTATGGCATGAGCGACAGAAAACGTCCCAAATCAGACTCAAATGAGGTCTTTACAGAGTGTGCCAAAATAAAATCATCTCCCTTCTCATTCTCACTCCCCTTTTTATTCCCAACATATCATCCCAAATTCCAACAACCACACGACAAGGCAGGAGTCACTGGGGAAGGTTACATGATAGTCCACAGCCTGGCTAAGTTTGATTTTTTTTTTTTTAATTTTATTGTTGTTGTATTACATCCATCCCCTTTTTGCTCCCCTCTGTCCCCCCACCCACCCACCCATTCCCCCCAAAGTCAATCCCACCTGTTGTCCATGTCCATGGTTCCTTTATACTAGGTTCTTGTCTAAGCTGCTCCCCATCTTTGCCTCTACCTCTCCCTACCCCGTTCCCCTGACCACTGAAGGCCTATTCCTTGTATTCATATACTTGGTTCTGTTTTGGTTGTTGTTAGTTTTGTTCATTATTGTCCCGTAAGAGGTGAGATCATATGATATTTGTCCTTCACTGACTGGCTTATTTCACTAAGCATAATACTCTCGAGTTCCATCCATGTTATTGCAAAGGGTACAAGTTCCTTCTTTCTTTCTGCTACATAGAATTCCATTGTGTATATGTACCAAAGTTTTTTGATCCAATCATCCATTGATGGGCACTTAGGCTGTTTCTGATTTTTGATATTCTGACTAAACTTCTTCGTTTTCCAGCTAGACATGAAATAGACTCTGATAAAATACAGCCATGATGAGACCTACTGAACATTCAGACTATACACCAATAGTCTGAAATACACCTCCCCAGTCCTAGTCTGTGACAACATAGACAGAGGTAGGGGCAGGTAAAACAGAGGCAAAGGGTATCTTTTACTTCTCTCTGATGCACTTTTCCAACTTAGCATGGGGTTGGTCAAGCTGCCATCAAATGATACCACCTCTATCAACAGGGCAGGTGACACAAGAAAGCCAATCAGATTTTCCTCTCCTGGCATTCAAATCTTGAGCACTACAATGTCACCCTTGCCATCATTCCAGGAGAATCACAAATACTCTGGTGGCTGAGACCCCTGGAAGGGGCCCGACTCCTGATGTCCCTATAGACTCTTTATTCATCAGCTTCCCAGTGTAGTGTCCTTCTTGTAAAGGTCCTTTGGCTATTGTTTATGTCAGAGTTGGTTTCTCTGGCTTGCCACCTACAAGTGGATAAAACTGTCCTTAAGCAACCCTGTCTCCAGTTAGAGCTTGTCACACTATTAACTGGGCATCAAAGATGCAGTTATGCTTATCTTGAGTCATGGAAAGCTATCTTGCTTAAGAAAATGCCATTTACTAGGCAAGGAAGCAAGTTTTGAGAAGTCTCATGACCCTCAGAGTTTGCCATGAGTTGACTCTGAATTTCAAGCCCATATATACCTGCTATCTGCTGCTGGCTGAGAAAGCCCCCTGAAACTCAGTGGGTTAAAACAGTAAGAATCAACTACTGCCCACTAGACTACGGGACTACAGTCTTCTTACCTCAGCTGGGGTCCATGTCTGGTCAGCTGTGGGTCAGGCAATGGTTTTGCTGAATGTATATTGGGCTGTCTCTCACAGCTGGCAAATTGGCTGGCCACAAAACAGGGCACCTTGGCTGTTCTCCACTGGGTCTTTCCTTCAGTTAGAGTAGCCCCGACAGGCATGAGGTGTGAAAGGCCTCTGAGCTCTCACTTCTGCAGCATTCTGTTAGACAAAGTAAGTCCCAAGGCCAACCCCAGCGCAAGGTCTGGGGACATCTCAGTAGCAGCAGGTGCAAAGTCCTATTGCCATGGGCAGGGCTGGGAGGTTGGAGAACTGGGGCCACTTCTGCCAGCCATCTACCACACCATGTAGAAGTAGTAACGTAGCTTAACAAAATAGTGGGCCCGGAGAGATTCAATTACTTGTCCAAAGTCACAAATTGTTTTAAAATGGGATTTCTTATCCTCGGCGCTGTTGGTGTTTTAGTCAGGCTCACTCTTTGTTCAGGGCTGTCCTGTGTATAACAGGGTGTTGAACACGTCCCAGGCCTCTGTCCACTAGATGCCTGTGTCACCCCTCCTCCCACTCCGGTACTGACAAGCAAAACACATCTCTAGAGTTGCCCAGGGTCCCTAGCCAGGGGAAGGGTACAGGGAATCCCTGTGCCCCACCTCAGAAGCACTGTACTAAAGGTAGGCCTTCCCCACTCCCCTGTGCCCAGTAATAGATTCTCAAGTGAAAATAGTTCTCAATAGATTTCAAACTGAGAAGAGGCTATAATTGCCACTGTAGTTTGGGAATGACAAAAGAAACCCCCTTCTCTCCCTTGTCCATCTTAATTTGTTCTGTCTTAGTTCTCCACGGATCTGGGCCCCAGATCCCTGAAAGGTTATATGGAGGGACACCGGGCTGCCCCGCCCCACCCCCCACTCTGCCCATCGGACATGGTCATCTACAACAGGAAACATTCACCTGCAAGCTACAAACAGGCCAGTTTTCAATTTCAGTGAACTTTACAGCAGTTTCTCCCATTTGTAGGCCATTCTGGCTGGATGCAAAAGCACTTGCCATTTCCTTCACGGGGCATTTTTCACTCTGTGTCAATTAGCAAGATGAAGGGCATCTAATAATGATGTATGGGCTGTGCTGGTGTGGCTGGGCTGCTGGCCCTGCAGGAGGGTGGGTAGCTGAGGGGGACTCAGGCCATGCCCCACCCTGGGCACTGCTAGGCCTGATTCTCCAGCCTTCACCGGCACACCCGCACTAGGTTTAGGTCCACCAGATACACAAAAGTAGAGAGACTTTTGTACTCAAATGTGTCAGTGCTGAAGGAGACTTCAGGATCATTCTTCCCAGTCTCCTCCTCATGTCCACTTGACCCCAGAGAGACCAACTGGCTTGCCTGAGGTCAGCCAGACAGTTAATAACAAATCCAAGCCTAAAAGTCAGATTCTAATCTCAGTCCAGTATTCTCTTTGCACTTTGATTTAAAACACACACACACACACCACCACCACCACCACCACCCCCAGCCTCTATTTTCCAAATTCTCAATACTTTATTCTTAATTGAAAATGAAACTCAACAGGTATTGAAGGCCTTATCAGGAGACACAGTCTCTTTCTGTAGGGGGCCTACAGTCTAATTAGGGGCAGGAGGCTGCATGGGGAAGAGAAGGCAGACACAAACGACTAATACACAACTCAAAACTTGGTCCTGTCCAACAGCACCTGGGAGGTGTGGTGGGGGCAGAGGGCAGAGAGCTTTGCTCCTTGTCTGAATAGATGTGGCTTTTGTCTTTTACAGGTGTCACTGAAGACAAAAGTAATTCATCTTCAGCCCGAGGCTAGAGTGATGGGAAAGACCGGGAGGCCCCAGGACAGTGTGGCCCTTTCTGCCTGCACCTGGCATCAGGGAAGGGAAATGATGATAAATTCAGAACCAGCGCCATCTGGTGGTCATATTAGAGACAGCCAGGGAGCATCTCTGAAATTTTCAACAGAGCTTCTGAGGATGGTTTCTTTCGAAAAGTGGGTTGTCTGTATAAAATAGCCGCATTTACGTACAATTGTAAAAAGCTAGATAGAGTTTCAGGTAAATGTATAATGATATTTCCAAAAGAAGGCTCGCCGAAACGTTCAAAGAAGTCTCTCTGAGTGATTTATTTCTACTGATAGGTATCCTATGTACTTTTATCATTTGAGTGTTCAAAAACAGCGAACATAGGTATTTTTAACCGTTGAAAACAATAGTCATATTCATTTTGGAGGGAAATAAATAACTAAATGCAGAGACGTAGGTTTCTAGACCCAAAATAAATGAGTAGGTTGCTCCTTGTGCTGACCAGCCTTTTAAAGGGAATAAAACCAGCTCAAAATGAAACTAAAGGGTAGCCTTAAAGGGGAAACACAGGGAGAAGATGTCCTACAAGGGTAATACTCATAGCCAGACCAGTAAAAAAGCACTTTGTACTTATGTGATGCCAAGCAGTTTACAAAGTACTATGATCCTTTAACTCACAACACGCTCACCCAGCTTCATGGCACAGAGCAGTTCTAGAAAGCTCTATTCTTATCTCTGTTTGAGCCCTGCCTAAGCTATAGTATCATTTATCTGATAGAACTGCGCTGATGTCAGGCACTGTGCCAAGAACTCTATGCGCATAATCATATTCAGTCCTCACACAGCTCCATGGGGCAGGTACTGTGAACCTTACTGAACAGATGACATTGCTGAACGCAGAGCTAACACTTCACCACTAACCCATGACAGCAAACGCTGTATTGCACTAGGCTATATATCCCCAGTACCTCCATGGGGGTGCCTGGTGTGTGAGTGGGTCCCTAGAGACAGATGGTGTGTTGGTGAAAGTACAAAACTAAAAAGAAGGGAACAAATTGCATTGAGATGAACCTTCACGGAGCACCTAGAGTGTGTTAGACAGGCTGGTAAGTGCTAAGCATGAAGGAGAGGGTCACTTTTGTGCAGGACAATCAGACTTCTGTGATGTATTATTTATTATTCAGTTAGAATCTTACTAGAAAACAGAGGAAACACTCCATTTAGCATAATTAGAAGGTTTTGTTAGTCGTTACAAAGTGGAGAGAGGTCATGTGTAATGATTCCCAAACTTCAAGTCTCGGCAACTCCTAGAGGGGTGGTTAAAACACAGTCTCCCAGGCCCCAACTCCCATTTCCAGTTCATAAGGACTGGGGTGTGGCCCTAAAATTTACTTTTCTAGTAAGTTCTCAGGGGCTGCTGGTGCAGCTAATGCAGGAAGACCATCATGAGAGTGACAGCAGTAACCTCAATGGAGGAGCTGTTACTGTCCCAGCACTGCAGGGACAGGAGAGGGGAGAGGGAGTCCTGTAAAGAAGGCCACCTAGAAAAGGGGATGCTTTTGGTGGTAGCTGATGCTGCCTTTCAGGAAGGGTGTCTGAGAATAAACACTGCAGTCCCCACCCCCCTACCCCCAGCCCCCTCTAACCCATCAGAGTTGATGAGGTTCAAATAGCTCAGTCTCCAAGAGCAAACAAGATGGAAACAGTGAGGAGTGAATCTAAACAGATGGAAGACATTTGGCACACGCGTTGAGTTTCAAGTATCAGTGAGACATCCTAGAGGAGATGTCAATAAAGAAACTGTGTGCAGACCAGAGTGCAGAAAGGAAACACTAGCTCTGACCAGGAATATAACCCATCACTCTGCACAGCTGGAGGCCCAGCTGAGGTGCCCAGAGGTTCAGTGGTGGATCCAGATCCAAGGACAGGAGAGCCTGCAAGTCGTGCTCACAGGACATGAGAGGGCCTGCCAGAAAGGTAGTTGGGGTGGTCAGGCTAAGCAACAAGAAGAATCAAGGGGAGGATGATCTTGATTCTGGGAGGGAAAATTCAAGTGCAGAAATGGGGCAATGGTGGGGCATGGGTGGATGGGGGAAAAGGATAACTTGATAAAGTCCCTGAAGCATTGATGTTGAAAGAAAGCAAGAAACTGCAGCATCGAAAAGCAAATGTGGCTAATAAATTACATAGGTTTCAAGTGTGCAATTCTATAATACATCATTTGTATTCTATTGTGTTGTGGGTTCACCACCCAAAGTCAAGTCTCCTTCCATCACCATTTATCCCACTTTGAACCTCTCCAGCCTCCCCCACCTCCTTTCCCTCTTGTAACCACATGCTTTTGTCAGTGTCTATGAGGTATTTTTCTTAAGCCCTTCACCTTTTTTCTCCCAGCCACCCAGTCTCCCCTCCCTCTGATATCTGCCAGTCTGTTCTCTGCATCTATGAGTATGTTTCTATTGTGTTTATTTTGTTCATTAGATTCCACATATAAGAGAAATCAAGTGCCACACATCTGTTTCTGACTGGTTTACTTCACTTGGCATAATGTTCTCCAGTTCCACCCACGCTGTCACAAGAGGCAAGATTTTTTTCCTTTTTGTGGCTGAGTAGTATTCTGTTTTATAAATGTACCACAGCAGTCACTCCAATAAATTCACTAAAAAATTAAAAGAAACAAAACAAAAACAAAAACAAAAAAACAAAACAAAAAGCAAATGTGGTTCCACACGGCACCAACATCTGGGGAAGTTCCAACCACACAGCTAGGCTGCCGGACTCACCTGCAACAGACAAAGCCCTCTGGAGCTGAGGCTTCTCTTCTTGTCCTCGCTCCTATTCTCATACAGTTTCATCACACACCTGCTGTCTGCCAGCCCCTAACTGTGAATTGCTGTGTGGCAGGGTGTTTTTAGATCTGGGAGACTTTGGAGACCATTATGCGGATCCCTGAGAAAATTGGAATCATTGGGAAAACCTCTTCCCTTCAATCTGAGTTTTTCATAAGTTTTCTGGTGCTCAGATTTCACCATTAAAGATTCATTCCTTTGGCTTAAGGCTTTAATCCTCTATTCTATTAAATGTAAATCTCATTGGCAAGCTGATAGTATTTGGGGAATAAGGTCATACATTAAGCCTTATCTATCACTGACACCTCAATGAGAGCGAGTTGACAGTCTTTTCAAGAAGCAGGTTTAATAAGGTAGAAGGGAGATGAATGTAAAGGTACTGAGAACCTTAGCGGCAGAGGGAGACACTCAGGGAGATAGAATAGGAAACTAACATTTATTGAGGCATTATGCTAATGAGAAAAAGAAAAATAACTACCTTTCACTGAGTGCTTAAATGTGTCAGGTTCCATGCTGTGCTTTTACATATGGGTGAATAATTTAGTGTGATATCTGTTTGTGTATTATTCTCATTGCTAAAGGATGCTCAAAAGATTAAGGGATTTTCCTTGCCTCCTCTTAAGGAACCAAGCCTTGGTGGTCTGGAGCTATGCTCCTTCATGTCCCATCAGCAAGTAAATGTGGCTTAAACAATGAAAAAAAATATCTCATCTCACAAAACTGCAAGTTGGGGAGGGGAGGGTCTAGGGCGAGCGATGTCCAAGCAGAGAGAGCCTCTTGGGGACCTGGCTCTCTCCTTCCTTCTGCTCTGTCCTGCTCACTCGTTGCCTTGATCTGAGCTTGTCTCTTGATGGTCACAAAACAGAAATTGCTGTTTCAATCATCATGACACTGGGCCAAGAAAGAGGGAAGTTTTCTCCTCTATGTCTCTTCTATGCTTGAGGACTCGGTCACCTCCCAACTCATTGCTCTGACATCTTTTAGGATATGACCATCATGCTCTTGGTCCAAGACGGCACCCTCTATATTCCAGGCAGCAGAATGGAAAAAGAATAGGAGAAAATGAGAAGGAAGGGAAAGAGAAGTAGGAGGGAGGAGAAGGCAGGCATGAATTGTCTCTCACAAAAAGTTCCCAGAAGCTTTCATCCACTCTTTTTACCTTATCACCTCTGATCAGAACTTAGCTACACAGCTGTCCCCTTGGCGGCATGGCAGACTGGTAAAAGTCAGCCTTATTCTGGACATCTATATAAACCAGGAGACAACTAGCATCTCAGTCAAAGGCTCAAAAACATAAATTATGAGATATCCAGAAGGAAACCCTCACTCAAGTTTTGTTTAGGAGGTAGAAGCTCATTATTGGGGAGGGAAAATAGGCTGGGGGTGGGTGTAGAGTTCATGGTAAAGATGTAGATTAAGCATTGGCTTCTCCGTAGCTAGAGGGTTTAGAGGTTGGAGATTTTCATGAGTGATAAAACTGGTATCCTGTTTGAACACCGATCCCTATGAGGTACCAGGGAAATTGGACAAAGTGTGAAGACTTTGACAGCACTTTCCAAAAGCTCTGCCGGCACACCTCTGGCTAAAAGGAAACAGTAGCAGTGAGAAGCACATCTGAGTCCTTGGAGAGGACAAAGCCTGGGAAGCAAAGCAGGGTATGTGCAGTGGCGTCATGGGGAAGGATCATTGCCAACTCCAGGGGCCCCCAAGGATGGAAATCCAGGCCCCTCCCACATTCCTAAGTCACAGCATAGGTCCCTTAGGGTTCGTGTATCTCTGTGGATTGGCAGGGAATGCTTTCTTTGTCCTGTCAAACACGCCTGCCATTAACTGTCTCAATAATCTAGCGAGTGGAGGCCTAATACCAGAGTCAATTTGATTTAAAGCAAAGAAAGGGTTTTGGCATTTGTTGCATGTGAATGCTATGGAGCAAATCCATGGCTGCTCATTTACATTATTGTCTGAGTTCCACAGGTCTTGTGAGGTTGGTGTTATTTCCTGTGCATTACAGATAAAGAAACAGAAGTTCTGAGAGGTTAAATCACTTACACAAAACCAGTTGGTTTGGCAGGACCGTGATTCACAATCAGAGTTCTCTGATACTAAAGCCAACACCACTGACCTCATGTATGATGAAGATAAAGGGAGAAAGAAATAATGGAGGGAAGGAAGGAAGGAAGGAAGGAAGGAAGGAAGGAAGGAAGGAAGGAAGGAAGGAGTGGAGGAAGGCCGGGAGGGTGGGAGGAAGGGAGGAAATAACGGGAAAAGCTACCAACTCCACAAAACTGCCAATAGCCAATAAAGACCCTGTCTAAAGATAGGCAAGCATAGAGGTTAGAAGACTTGCAGTTTCAAGTGACAGAAATAAAACTGGCATAAGCACAATGATAACCATAAGTTTGTTGGTTTACAACCCTAAGAAGTACACAGATCATCTGGCTTCACTTATAGCTGGATCTAGGCTATCTTTCCCCAAATCTCAAGTCTCCCTTCCACTGTGTTGGTTCCAAATGTAGGTGACAAGATGGTGGCCAGCAATTTCAGGATTATATGGTACTAGATCGGTAGCCCTAGGAGAAAGGAAAACATCTTTTTTCCAGTGGTTCCATCAAAAGTGCCCAGACTCTTCTGTTTGGCCTGGAGGAAGCCAAGTGCCCATCCCTGAACCAATCATGAAATGCAGGAAGGTGGAAGACTATGATCTGAGTCATGTAGCCACCTTTGGACTGAAAGTAAAAGAAGGTGACTCTCTAAGGGGAAGTCAGGGTGATATTATGGGAGAAGAGGGAACGTATGTGGGTAGGCAGTAGCCATAGATATTCACTGAAAACCAAGTAAAGTAAACCCCTAAAGTTCACATGCCTACGTGCATGCTTGTACACAAACACACGCACACACACATACCCATGAGCTGTAACGATCAGCAAATTAGGCCCATTCTGGGCCCCAAAAGATGAAGTAAATATGGCTGCCAAGAGCCACTTTATTGAACTCACTCTCAAAGCCCCCCTCCTTGCCCTTCATCAATAAAGTACCCAACGGGCCAAAGGAACACAAATCTATTGAACACCCTGCTCACTTTTTGGAAAAAGGCAGGTGCCCTAGGAAAGAGAGCTTGAGGACAACCATTCCTGTTCCCAACTCAAGAGCTATCAGATTGGTTATTTGGGCAAATTCCAAGGTGCGCTAGTGACAGGATGATAGAAATGTGCCTGGATGGGGACGCAGTCACACTTGATTGTGCGGCAGCAAAGGTATCCTTGTTCCTAACCATCTGCCACCTTGGACATAGACCTAAGCTGCCAGACTGTGTATATAACCTATATGCTCATGTTGTAGAAATGGAGATGCTATGTAAAGCATTTTCCCGAATAAACAGATTTTACATGGTCTCATCAAAGTACAGGAGCTCCATCTCCTCCAACAGTCTCTGAACTTGGTCCCAGAGGCCACTCTGCCCAAGGATGAGTCAGGGGATCCCTCGCATTTCTGAACCTCCCACACTTCTTTCTCTATAAGGATTCTGCAAGTATTCAGTCTCCTTTCAGGACCTCTGGTGCCTCTGACACCCAGAATCCCAAAGCCAGATTTTAACCAAGCTGAATTCTCAGACTCTGGGTTCTTGGGAGAAGTGGACAATGCTGATGTAACTGACAAGTGTGAATAGTGTTTTCATTGGTTTAAAGCAAAATGGGCAGCCCATCTGTGGCAACCGTTTAGAACCTTTGGGTGAGGGTCTATAGGCTCTGGGTTTCCTCTCTTCTTTCTTGCTTTCAATTCCTTGCTTCATACTCCTTGCTTATTTTTACTATGGCAGACTCAGTATTTGTGCAAGACAGCTTAAGTTCTTTCTGGAATGAGGTGGTGGGCAAATGAACGAATAAATTTGCCTGTGGTCCTTTTCCATTGGTGGTGCCACCATATAAGTAGATATCCAAGCTAGAAAGATAGCCATTATCTATCTCCCCTCCCTCACTTCACCCCCATCCTATTAACCAATATTACGATTCTCACACCTAGATATTGACCAAACACATTTGAACTCTCTATTCCTGCTATGGCTGCTGCATGAAGAAAAGCTTTTGAATGGTTCTCCCTCTCCAGTTTTATGCTCTTTCAATCTATCTTCAATGCTGGTGCTGCTTCGATCCAGCCAAAAACTCAGATACACCACGTTTTCCTGATCTTTCAATTCTCCCAAGTCACCCATACTGTGTTATCATGCTCCTCCGATAAGCTCTGGGTAGCATCACAAGCAATTTTTGACCAAAAGCAGCAAGTGTGTTTATGAGGGGTTTGCATTTTTTTCTGTATAAATTTGAGTAAGTTGGAAAGGGGTGGGGCAGGTATAGCTAGTGTGGGCTTCCACAGCCTGCCTTTTCCAAAGTGTGTTTGTTTCTTAGGGCTGCTGTAAAAAGCACCACAAACCAGGTGGCTTAAGCAACAGAAATTCATGTTTTCAAAGTTTCAGAGGCTAGAAGGCTGAGCTCAAGGTGTTGGAAGGACTGGTTTCCTCTAAGACCTCTTTGGTTTCTTGATGGCTGTCTTCCCTCTGTGCCTTTCATGTTATCTTCCTTCTGGGCATGTCTGTGTCCAAATGTCCTCTTTTTATAAGGATACCAGTGGGGCCCCTATGAGGGTCCCCTATAATGACCTAATTTAAATTTACCTCTGCAGAGACCCTATCTTCACATATAATCACATTCTGAAGTACAAAATGTTAGGACTTCAGCATATATTTTGTGGTGGTCAGGAGGGGGAGGAAGACACAATTCATCCCCTAACACAAACAGCATCCTCTATTTACAAATATGATGCCTGCCCGTCCTTTCATAGGCCCTCAGACACAGGAATGGCTCCTCTTTGGCCAGACGGAAGTTCAAATCATCTCCTAGTAAAGGAATAGAGTAGGGTAAGAGCGGAAGGGATGGAAAAGCTATGCAAGGCTATGTTGGGGGTGGGGATGCTATGGAGTCATGCAAGAATGGTGACAGAAGTTGCTGTGAACTAGGTTTTTGTGTCTCCTTCCCAGTTTTTGAGAAATGTGAGCAAAGTCCTTTTGCTTCCTATTTTTGGCTGTTATATTTGAAAATCAGCAAGATGAGTATGGGACACATAACAAAACTAACTCTGAATCTTTTAAGGAGATCATTCAATACAACATCTGCTGCATTTTGTATTTGGCCAACCCCACCAACACTTTACCTTGTGGTCAGCACCCCACTGGAGTGAAAAACACATTATCTTTGAATACCAGGATCCCACTTGGCTCAGAGAGGTACCCATGTTACAAGAGTTAAATGGAAAAAACTGAGCCTGGTAGTGGGACATGAACGTCAGTCCTCCAGTCTTGTGCTCTCACATGCCAGGGCATGGAGGATGGAACTGTCTGAACCTTCTATACTGTGCCCCATCTCTCACTTTTGCATGTTCTTTGCTGAGTATGATGGACTGAATTAGAGTAAATCAAAATGCATGGGTGATTCAACTCCACAGTAAAGGGTTTGAGCTACTTGGACATAATCTCTGCTGCTAGATTGCATTTCTTTGACTTTAACTCCTCCTTAAGCTCCACATCTGATGGGTCTAGGATGTACAAGGACTGTCAAAACCTTATCTTCTCAAACACTTGCTGCCTAGAGACAGGGTACAGATGTAGCCAAAGAGCTGGATACTTGTGCAGAAGCCTAGACACACTAGAGAGAAATACATACATGTATTTTATAAGGGCTGCAGCTTATTCATTCATTTTTGCACCTAGAACTTGGAGCCCGGTGCATGACAAACACTAGAACCCAGCCAATTGTCCATACTTTCCTCCCTCTAGGATTTTAATTGGTTGGTACCAGACACTGAGGGCACATGATCATCTAAGCAGAGTATCATCTAAGCAGAGTATCATCTTAGCCCTGGCTGGGCAGGGACCATTAACCTCAAAACACAAGGTTCTGAGTACCTGTGCTGATGTGCGTGCTTTTGGTTTGGAGGCACACCTAGCCTGCCTCCCATTCCGTCTCTTGCCCCTAAAAAGCTAGGACAACAGAAATTCTGGGAAGAAGAGGTCCTGACACCACCATCATCAGTACAAAGAGCTGAGGCCAGCAAATTATGAAAAGGAACAATGTTAGACATTTTCTAAAAAGACCATGAGTTACTTTCTTTTTTTTTAATTTTCTCTTCTTTTTTTTTTTTTTAATGGCAAAAGCCATACTGATAACAAAATATACTGCAAAGAAACTGGTATAAAGTCATAAAGCAATGTCATTTAGTGGGTCCATCAAACAAATTTAACAATATTTGTTAAAAATTTAAGTTCACCTCCTTGCAAATTCTGTAAGGTGATATTTCTGAGGAAAAAAAAAAAAGAAAGAAAGAAATGTAGAGGACTCTTACATATAAGAAAAGATGTTAGCTTTCTCCCCAGAGAGGAATGTCACTTAAAACTGTACACAATGCCTATCAGAATGGCAACAATTATAAAACCTGATCAGAGCTTGCTTAAGGGATAAAGACTATTTCATTGATTATTGATGGAAGGACACATTGGTATAATCTCTATGATGAGAAATTGATATCAATCAAAATTACAGAAGCTCATAACCTTTAACCCAAGAATTTGGCTTCTCGAAATTTATTCTATAGATAAAGCTGCATGGGAGAAAAATGATATATGCCCATGGCCATTATTGAAGCATTGTTAAGAAAGACAAAAGGATGGAAGGAACCTACATTTACCTTAAGGGGAGGACTCTACTTAATTTATGATGTATCCATATAGTGGAATATTATGTAGCAATGGAAAAAATTCAGCTTAATTTTATGTACTGATGTGGAAGCTTTTCAATATATATTATAGTGAGGAGAAGAATGGAAATTGCATTAAGAAAGCCTACAGTAAAACACCTCTGATGTAAAGATGTATGTGTGCATTTATGTAATTGCAGAGAAAATGGTCTAGTTACGAGGAGTGTGACAGTACTTCTCAAAGGTACGTTATTCAGGTGAATACGATTATTACGTGGGTGCTCTCTCTGGGTGTTGATGTTAGAAAAATTGCTCTTAGCAAATACTCCTATAATCACAGATATTTTTGGAGCTGGCAGAGTGCTTAAAAACCAAGCCCATCCTCCTTACTCTACAGCTGGGTAAACTGAGGCCCAGACTGTTTAATGCCAAAGTCTGGATAAGAACTCAGGCCTTTCCCAGCACAAAAAGGACACACATTGAAAAGGCTCCAGACTTGATTGAAAACCTGCCTTTACTATGGTGGCTACATTTTCTGAGCCTTGCGACCTGCTTCACCCGACTTCAGCCCCAGGAAAACGTTTCCCGTGCTAAACAGCAGTGAGAGAAGAAAGTTCATTTCACAAAGGTGAAAGCTACTTGAGAAATCAAGGGTGGTCTTTCTAGTAGTGGAGGGTGCTGCACCACCAGTTTCATTCCTGTTCATTTGTGGTGCTTATTAGAGTGTCTGAAAATATAAGCTGAGTAATTGGAGCATTAGAATTGATTAATTGAAGTAGGCTTTTGGCATAAATACACCTGGAGAGACCTTTCAAGGTGGGATTCTCTAAAGATTTGGAGAAACTCAGGCTTCTGAATGCAGGAATAAGGACCATGTGGCCATTTTAAAGCATGGCTGCAAAATTTTTGACACTCCTAGACACTAGACAGGGTGTGTGTCCCCTCCCCTTGAACCTGAAGGGGCTCATGACCACCTCAATTTATAAACTATGGCAGAAGAGATGCTATGTGACTTCCAAGGCTAGGTCATCAAAAGCCATGAAGCTTCCGCCTGGCAGCTTCCTCTCGCTACTGGAGCCATGAGCCACCATGAAAGAAGTCTGACCGCTCTGAGGCCGCCACATGGAAAGGGAGCCCAAGCTGCTGGGAGAGCCCCATGCAGGCATTCCAGCGACAACACCAGCCAAGCTGAATGGCAGGCCTGTGAGTGAAGTGGCCTCCAGATGACTTGAGGTCCCACCTCTCCAAGTCATCACTAACTCTTCTCTTCCACCCTTCCCAGCTGAGACCCCAAGCAAGGGAGCACCAGTATTTCTTGTCCAGAGTCTAGACCCACAGAATTTATAAGTGTAATAAAAAGAGTTACTGGGCCCTGGCTGGTAGCACAGTGGGTAAGGTGCCGGTCTGCGAACCCAAAGGTCGCAGGTTCGATTCCCCAGCCAGGGCACATAACCAGGTTGCAAGCCAGGTCTCCAGTCAGATCTGTGGCTGGAGGCAGGTGAAAAGCAACCATACATTGATGTCTCTCTCCCTCTCTGCCTCTCTCCCTTCCCCTCTTTCTAAAGAATAATGAAATAAAATCTTAAAAAAAAAAAAAAAAAAAAAGAGTTACTGCTTTAACCCACTAAGTTTGGGGCAGTTCATTACAGCCGTATCAATAGGTAACTGGAAAAGATGGATCCCACGACAATAGAATTGCCCGATGCCCATGGCCCTAAGGAAAGAGCTACTCCATAAATTAGTTTTTACCCCCACGCTGAGATCATTTCTCACCCCCTCAACTGAGCTATAATCTACTTCGCTTGTATCTTTACTCTGGGAACAGAGCATTGACCTGTGCACTTGCATCTCCAGACTAGGACACCCTTGGCCACAGGGCCCTCTCCTCCTCACCTGGGGCCCCCAGTCCAGCACAGGGCCTGGAACTCATGCCTGTTGGATGAGCAGCTACCTCTGCATAGCAAAGCCTCCCTTCTTTGGGGTAATCAGCAGAAGGTAATTGTAAAAATTATCTTACTCACCACAGTCACCGTTCCAGTCCCAGAGAGGAAGAGTGACGACCCAAGAAGACGCAGCTCACTAATGAAGAAGGACCATAACCTCCTGCCACCATTCAGCACACTGCCATCGGGGTGCAGCGGGTCCAAGTGGAAGACAAGGATGCGGAGTGGTCAGGAGCATGAGCTCCAGAGACAGACAGCCCAGGTCCCAGCCACCCTTATTGGTGAGAGGTGGTGATTTCTCCAAAAGAATGGAAGGGGGTTGATATTTGGCACCTCACCAGTGCCACCCTCTATGCAGAATAAATGAGCTCTTTTGAGCTTCCAAGGTCTGAGTCCCTATTGTCAGGATCTAAATCCCTGTCGTAGGGAAAAGCAGTGCAATAAGCTTTTTTTTTTTTTGTATTGCGTTGCCTTTTAGAAATGTCCGAATTTGGAGATATGAAAAGAGAACTATAGAGGAAGGGAAAGGAGGAGAGGACTCTGAATTCAGGGGATTGGCCCTAGAGAGGCCAACACACCAGGGCAGTGGCTCTCATCTGGGCAACTTTGCCCCAAGAGGACATTTGGCTGTGACTGGAGACACTTTTGGCTGTTATAACTAGGGACTGTACTGGCATCTAGTTAGGTGGAGGCCAGGGATGCTGTCGGACATCCTAAAAATGCACAGGACAGTCCCCCCCACAACAAAGAGCTTTCTGATCCAAAATGTCTAGAGTACTAAGGTGGGGAAGCTCTAGGCTAGAGCAAGGACAGCTGTGAGGGGCCACCTGCAAGCTCTCAAGAGCAGTGGCCAGGCTAAAGACCTATCCCATTGCCAAGACCCAGAGGTGGATCAGAGGGAAGCCTGCTCAGCCTTGTGATGGGTCTTCATGCTGGTGCGTCAAGGCCACCCTGCTCATTGGGTGGTCCCCAAGTGAGGATGCTCCCCAGCAATGTCCCCAGAGCACAGGCAAGCTCCAGGAATGGGGACACACCAGGACACACCTGTGTGCTCTGAACTGGAGACACAAAAAGCAAAGGTGTTTAAGCCGAGTTCTCCAGACAAGGTTTGCAGTGAGAGAGGTGTTAGAAGACAGTAGTAACCAAGTGGGATTAAGCTGGTATCTCAAAAAGCATTAAAGCAGAAGCAACTCCAACCACCCGCTAATGACTGTGATTATTTAGCTGCCTATGAGACAGTTTAAGAAATGATTTGTGAATTTAAATTTTAATTAAGGCCAGAGCTCATGGGGGCTTCTGGAGTTCAAGCATGAAACAGGAAAAGCTACTGCTGGAACGAGAGGGCTCAGAGGGCCCCAGGCCGGAGCGGGTGCACATCCTGCAACTCCAATGGTGGGGCGGCCTGCAAGGGAGCCCAAGACCGAGATCACTAATGGACAGTGGGGTTAGAGATTAGCTGGCCCACCCAAGGGAACTCCACACTCTGGAGTTCTAGAAAGCTCTTTCTATGCAATAAAAGTAAAGAAAGCATCCAAGTTTTTCACCTCTTTCTTGGGTTCTACCCTTAAAAATGTGCTACATGAGCCATCTCACTAAGACAGGACCCAGCATAAGAATTCCTGGTATCTATTCTCCCCTCCATCACTGATACCTCAAGTGACCTTGAACTCCATAAATCATACTGAGTCTTGGTTTCTCAATGTGGGACTGATAATGGCTACCGCTGGTTATCTAACAAAGTCATCTGGGGTCTCCAGCCCAAGAGGGACGAAAGCACTTTGGAATAGGCATTCTCTGGCAAGCCCACCTGCTCACCTGATTCCCCTGAGGTCTGGCAAAAGTACCCTTTTACTTCTCAAGGATGTTGCAGCAAAGAAACATACTGGATCCAAGACAAAGGTACAGCCCTGGCCTCCCCCAAAAGGCAGCCAAAGCATTCTCTCTCAGGCTTAACTCCATCGGATCCTAGAGACATGGGCCCAAGTCCTAAGGCCACCACAAGCAGGTGTGTGTCTGTGTGTGAAATAACACGTAGCTTTAATTTTACCATCGTCAGCATTTTTACGTGTACAGTTCCATAGTAGTACGTGCGGTCACATTGTCGGTCGTGCAACAGAGCTCTAAAACATTTTCATCTTGCAAAACTAACCTGGGCACATTTGAATCAAAATTCTCCCTCCTGGTAACTGTGAGATTTTAACTATGAGCTTTGTTTGGTGTACTTAGTTGAAACAAAGATTTTTAAAGATTACTTTTGTATCACATAACAACGTATTTGCATGCCACACACTAGGAGTTCAATAAATAACTATTATTTCTGCATCGCTATCGTTCTGTAAGAAACATGGCCTCCCTGAAGGGGAGAAAGTGTCGCCCAAGGGCTGCCTGAAGTAAGAGGAAGAGAAAGAGGTGGGAGAAAAAGTGGAGGAAATCAGGTTTTGTATTCCCAAAACAAGCCATTTGTCAAAGTACCAGTCTCGTTTACTGTCAAAACACAAGGGCAAATTACACTTGAAGAACAATGGACTACAAGAGCTCAAATGACAGGGCCTGTTCCATTAATGGGCAGAGGAGGAGGGGTTTCCAGCATACAATATTTTGGACATCAGGTTGGAATGGTTTAATTAGCCAGTGCTATGGACTTTGGATTGTCTGTTGTTCCAAAAGCCATTAGTCATCTGTAGTTTTTAAGCAAAGAACTTAGATTCTCTCATTCAACAAACATTAATACATTAGAGCACCAGCTCTGTGCTGAGTGCTGGGGAGACAGCGCAGTGCAGTGTAAGGTGGAGAGCCTGGCTCACTAATGGGTTATCTCCACCTTATTCAGTGTACAACAGAGCTCTGGTTTCATCCAACCCCAGGTTCCTCCCCCATCTTCCACATTTCAGTATGAGGCCTCTCCACTTGTCTAGCTGTTCATAACAAAAACTGTAGACTCATCCTTGAGTTTTCTATAGTAAGAATGGTTCTTGACTCCGTCCACTGCTCTGCAGGCACATGGCCATCACGCCTGACCAAGGTACCTCCTCCTGCCTGGGTTATTGCAAGAGCTTCTCTTAAGATTGTATTTATTTATTTATTATTTTTAGAGAGAGGGGAAGGGAAGGAGACAGAGAGGGATAGAAACATCAATGTATGATTGTCTGTCGCCTGCCTCTAGCTAAGGACCTGGCTGGAGACCTGGCTTGCAACCTGGTTATGTGTCCTGACTGAATTGAACCAGTGACCTTTGGGTTTGCAGGCTGGCACCTATCCACTGAGCCACCAGCCAGGGCTTAAGATTTTTTTTTTTTTTTTAACATTTTATTCATTATTTTTAAGAGAGAAGGGGAGGCAGGGAGGAAGAAAGTAAGAGAAACATCAATGTATGGTTGCCTTTCACCTGCCTCCAGCTAAGGACCTGGCTTGCAACCTGGTTATGTGCCCTGGCTGGGGAATTGAACCAGCGACCCATGGGTTCACAGTCTGGTGCCTATCCACTGAGCCACCAGCCAGGGCTATAAGATTTTTTTTTAATGGTTTTTATAATGTCCATGCCTGCTTTCCCCTGCAATCCGCACAACATCCAGAGTGTGATCTTTTAAAATTATGAATCAGCCCTGGCTGGTGGCACAGTGGATAAGGCGCCGGTCTGCGAACCCAAAGGTCGCTGGTTCGATTCCCAGCCAGGTCACATAACCAGGTTGCCGGCCGGTTCTCCAGTCAGGTCCGTGGCTGGAGGCAGGTGAAAGGCAACCATACATTGATGTCTCTCTCCCTCTCTGCCTCTCTCCCTTCCCCTCACTCTAAAAATATTAAGTAAAATCCTTAAAAATATTTTTTTAATAAATAAATAAAATTATAAATCACATCATGCCACCCCTGTTTAAAACCCTTCACCATCTTCCCATCATTCTTAGATTGGAGTCCAGAATTCCTGATATGTCCTCCAGGATCTCTCATACTCTCTCCTGCCCACTCCTGCCACCTGCCCCAGACTACACTCCTGACTGCTGGCCAAGATCTCGGCTCATCAAGCACCTTCTTGCCTCTAAGACTTTGCCTTTGCTTTTCCCTTTGCACTCACTCCTGCTCCGTCTATTCACAAGCCTCGTTCCTTCTCATCTTTCCAGCCTCACTTGAGATATTACTTCCTCAAGGAAGTTTTTCCTGACTTCACTGTCTAAGTTACTTTCTAGCTCATCACTTCATTTATTTCTTGCCCAGCACTCACTCCATTGATAACCATCTGGAGCACTTGTTGATTCATTGGGTGTCATATTTCCACTAGTCAGTCAGTATACTGACAGAAGGTTTGTCTGTTTCATCCACAGTTGTATACTCAATGGCTTTCACAGTGCTTGGCACATAGTAAACTCTCAACAACTATTAACTGGCTAGATGAATGAGGACAATGTGTAGGGGGCTATAAGAGCTCAGGGGGTGGGGACATAAAATTCTCCAGGGAGGATGGAGCTTTCAATGAAGGTGGGCTAAGATCTAGAGTTGAAACACTAAATAGGAATTTTCTAGATTAACAAGGGGTAAAGTTCATCTCAGCCACAAAGAACTACTGAGCACATGTAAAGAGGCACAGTCACTTCGAGAAAGTGAAACTTTCAGCTAATTCTATTAATACGGTGATGGAGGAAAGACAGCCAGGATCATCTCAAATCACAATCAGAATAAAACAAGAGTCAATTCTCCAATCTCTGGGAGTAGGTGATCCATATTTAAACCATAAAAGAGTCCTGAGATTGCTCACTGGGACTTACAGAACAGGAGGTGATAAGCAATATTCACTGGTCTCATGGTGTTGGGAGGTGAGGAGATTATGAGGGTGCTGAGCCTTATGGAAAAATTGGGTCTCACCTCAGCCCCCTTCAAACAGAATCTGTGGCCCAGGCTTGGTTCTCTGGGACCTACAATCAGTCCTTCCTTAGCTCTTGCCTACAGAGCAAGGCCCTGTGGAGATGTGGGCATATACGAAGTCCTCTCTCCCTGCTTACCTGGCTCATCTGCAAACTGGCTCGTCAGTCTTAAAAAATGAAATATTGAATGCAGGGCGGGGGAGTGGCCAAACCTGAGTCGACGTAGGTGACATGAAGAAGTATATGGCATTTTATCCTTATATCTGTCGGAGGACTTTAGGTGGGGAGGTGACCTAGGTATGATGTGAGCAGGGTTACTCGGGCCACAGGGCAGAGCTCAGATTGGAAGAGGTCCAGAGGCAGAGGTCTGAGATATAAGGCATGGAAAGAAAGGTTGGACTTGAGGCATATTTGGGAAGTAGAAATGACAAAAATTTGGATGGTCATTGCATGTGATGAGTGGAGATGAGGGAGAACACTGGGGTGACATGCAGATAGTAAACTTATATCACCAGGTGAATTTTGCCATTAATCCAAATAGGTGGCATCATCAAAAGAATAAGTGGACTCCGGGAAACCTCAGAGACTTTCTGAGTTGTCACATTTCATCTTAGGTTTCCCCCGCTGCACGGATTTCTGCATTGTTCGTCCACAGGATTTATACCCTTGTCATGCTTCCCACTCGGTAAATATAATCATCACCCTATTGTCATTGGGCTTGGCAGCCAGGGAACCTGTTTGGGCCAGCGGAATGTGAGCAGATGTGACACATACCACCTCCAAGCAGGAGCTACAAACATGCTCCTGCAGTTTGGTTTGCTCCTCCTGAGCCTCTGTCACCCACCATGACAACAGCATAACCAGAGGGTGGAGTGAGGCCAGGTCACCCCAGCCCAGGAGATCCATGGTGACCTGCAGCTCTGATGTAGCATAAACCAGCAACTTAATGTTCTGGGATTTGGCACGGCAGGAGGTGGTGGGGGTGGGGGAGTGAGGGGTCCTACTGCTGGAAAAGTTGACTTTGACATTCCCAAAGTCTCATTGTGACTTCTTACCCTCTCAGGTACCTAATTCCTTCATTATGAAATTAGCGGAGATTACTCCAAACTGCTTCCTGGTTCAAAATTGTTCTGTTTTGTTTTGTTTTAACTTTACTTTTATTCTTAAGACTATTATTATAGGTAACTTCATCCTCCACCACCTTTGCCAACCTCCACAAAGCACCCCTTTCCCTCTGCTGCCTGGGTCTCTGTGCCATGCATATATGTTCTTTGACTAATCTTATCATTGCTCTAGATTATACAGCATTGTTTGGGGGTTCAATCTTCACCCACCCCTTACCTTTCCAATACTATAGATTAATTAGGCAAATTCAGATTACCAAGCTTCAGGTTGGCAGTTGATGATGTCAAATTAGCACAGGACCAGAGTGAAAGCCCAGGGATGTTCTAAGCTCCCGAAACAGTATGACTTTCCTGAAGACACTGAGATTAAAAAAAAAAAAAAAAAATCTATAGAGCACAAACCTGCAGCATTCAGCTGCTTCGGTTATTTATACAAGCATTTGCCGATTCAAATTGCATACTCAAATCAAATTTCCCTGCTTTATGCCTTCTTCAGCAATTACTTAAAGGCATTTTACCTCTCTCTGGAGGAACATAGCCAAAAGGCCTATAGACAAAATCTCGTTGACTGGGGAGAGAGAAACATGCCTCAGGCCTGGCTCTGCACAAGTCATTTTGACCATGGAAGGGAAAGCTGACGGGCCTGCTGGCTGGGTTTCAGCGTTGCAGATAGGAAACCATTTACTAAGGAGAGTGAAGCCACAGAAATGGAAGAAGAGGGGCAGATCTTGGCAGGTGGGGAAGAAGGAATCTTTTTCTCTTCATGGAGTGGCTTTTCTTGGGGGGAGGTAGGCTGATAGCCTAAGGCTGCCCCACTTCAATAGGATTGAGAGAAGTCAAAGGCACACAGGAAAACCACAATTGTTTCTGCATCAAAAAAGCTTCTGGGGCCCTGGCTGGTGGCACAGTGGATAAGGCCCCAGCTTGTGAATCCAAAGGTCACTAGGTTCGATTCCCCAACCAGGGCACATAATAAGGTTGCGAGCCAGGTCTCCAGCCAGCTTTGTAGCTAGAGGCAGGTGAAAAAGGCAACCATTCATTGATGTCTCTCCTCTTCACTGCTTCTCTCCCTTCCCTTCTCTCTAAAAATAATAAAATCTTAAAAAAAAAAAAAAAAAAAAAAGCTTCTGGGTCCTTGAAAATTCACGCTAAGCAAGATGAGCACTACCAAAGAACTATGTAATGGGCAAAGTTTACCTTCACCATATCATCAACTTACCCTCAATTACCCTTTAATCACTTGGAAGGATTCCTTATCCTCCATCAAAGAAAAGCATCATTTGTTCAATCATTTACTCTAGGAAGGACTCTCATTGGTTGGGCGTGGTCACATGTCTCTCCTCTAACAAATGACTATGGTCAGACCAGGCAGTGTTCTGATTGGTCAGGTCTATCTCATGTGCCCATTAAATTATTCCCCTAATCCCTAATTCTATGTAGTTTTCTTCTTTAGTGGTTTAAGTAGGTGGATCTTATCTATATTTGTCTGCTTGACACCTGCTGCTTTTCTTTTAGAAACATACTGTGGAGTTACTGGGGGTGAGGGTTAGTCCCCTAATGTTCTCATTATATATTATAAGGGTAAAGGTACCTGCTACTCCATTTCCTCCACACTAGAGTTAGACATATGACACAGACCTGACCAATCAGATCACTGCATTGTCCAGGCTACAGTGACTGGTTTGAGGTCAGACAAGCATAATCAATGACAGTCCTTCTTCAAACTTTTGCAGGGATTTATTGGGTTAAAAGAATAAGAAATTCTAATAACTTACTGTGAATGAATGAATCCAGACAGGAAGCATTAACACAGATAAACTATCTCTAGTTACAAAACAGAATCAGGGCTGTGAAGTTAATTTGGAATTTGCCACTTACTAACCTGGAAAACCTTGGGCAATGAACATATCTCCTCATCTGAAAAATGAAGATGATAACAACTACCGTTGTATGCAATAGTCTGTGAATATACCACCCTCCTGGCTTTCATTCAAGTTGCTGGAAATAAAGAACTTCAAGATGGTAGAATTGCAAGATGGAAGGATCCCAGACCCCTGAGTCACTGTTTGTTGGAGCCCACCTGGGAAAAACAGAGAAATTTGGAGTCCCACGTGGGCCAGGCTAAACCTGTAAGTCTCAACCTGAAGACCGGGAATGCTAGGTACAGACATGTTTCCATGTTATAGCCAGTAGCCCTAGGGGAGGGGGACTAGGTCATGGGAAAATACTTCAGTTACTATGAAACCTGGCCTGTTCTCTTACATCCGCCTGATCCTTTGTTGTATCAACAGAAGTTTTTACAATTTGAATGCATATCCTGACCTGAGTGAGATCTTCCTGCCACCTCACTTGTTTTTCCATTTCCCTGTAATTAGCATTGATTAGCATTGATTGACAAGCTACATGCCTCCAAGTTCACCCTTTTCAATAAAAGACCTTTGGGAACAAAGAACTGGGCCTTTGGCCTTGAGCAACTGGTCAGATCTTCTTCCCCTTACACAGAGCTGTTTGGGACAGTGTTATTTCATCTGCATCACTAGGAGATTTTACTGTGGGTCAGGGTGCCCCACAACTGCTCAAGGAGAAAGTCAAGGACAGCTGCCAGAACCACCTCTGATTGGGATGTGAAAGACACACACATCTTTGTGGTACTGAAACCAGAAATGTAGGGTTTGTTTGACTTCAACATAATGGAGACTAGTCTGACTAATGTAATAATCATTGATTCAGTTATTCCCAGAAATCTGAAAAGGTCCATGATTAGTACTTTTGCCAAGATGTGACTTTGAGTGGTGTGTTCAGAGGCAGGCATATGGTAATGGAGAAACAGATGCCCTTTCTGCTGTCCAGCATCTCTTTTCAGGACACTTTAGTGGTTTGTGTGAATGAGAATACTTGATATTGAAACTGCTCCTATAGTCCACCATAAGTATGTGGGGATTATAAAATAATTTCAATGTGTTACCAGGAAAGATAAAGATCAAGAATCCAACCATAGAAAGAGACAAATCTAGACAAACCCTGCAAGGTAAACAGCATCCTGAAAGGAGACACGCACAGGTGACTACAGTAAAAATCCACAAGAACCAAGAGAAGTGAATGAAATAACTAGGTCGGCAATATTTGCTGCAATGGAAGAAATATAGGCATTGTGGTTGAAATAATGAGCTTTGGAATTAGTTTAATGCAACAAGGATTAAATGCAAAGATTTGATGCAACAGAGTTTGAATTCCATTTCTGCTATTTGACTACTTGAGCAAGTCGCTTTATCTCTTAGACCAAATTTTCTCATTGAAATATGAAAATGAAAAGAGTCCCTACCTCATGATGTGTTATAGGGATAAAATTAAACGATCCATGTAAAGTGCTTAGTACATACACAGTAAGAGCTAATAAATTATCATAATATTATTGGCATTGTAAAATAAAGAGTGGACAAAGCGGGATATGTGGAGAAGATGAAGGAACTAAAGGAGAAAGATGATGGTATGACAGTGGGGGTGAGGGCCACCAACAATGAACAATAGGACAGGAAGAAAATGGCACACGGAAGATGACACACAAGAAGAGAGGCAGGAGGGAGGCTGTCTGAAATCCACAGAGAAGGAGAGGAAAGGGAGATGAGAAACTAGAGAGCGCGTAACAGAGAAAAAAATAGAAAAGAAAATGAAAATTGACTTTATGCCAGTAGTGTGCAAATCCCAGAAAGAGACAGAAAAATCTGTGAGTGGTTAAAGAATAGAAACAGAGATGAGAGGAAGAAGTAAAACACAGATGTCAAGGCAGGAGAGCTAAGAGTTCAAAAGACTCCTTGAAGGATTAAATAAATGCACAGAAATGTAGAAGCAAAGTTTAATGTAGAAATGGATAATAGATATAGCTTCAAAACACAGAAAGGAGAAGTTATGATGATTACAAAGGTCCCTGAATTCCAAGAAAGTTAAGAAGCCATTTTTTCCCAATTAATTTTAGCACAAATTCATTTGGCAGCAAAACTGGACTTACATTGGCATGAGGTTATTTATCTCCCTTATTTACCTCATCTCACTTAGCATGAACCCTCATATATTTCACCGCAGAAATGAACTGATCATGAAGTGCGACCCCAGGTCCCACTGGGAACCAGATGCTGTGGACTGTATGGTATATGGACCACTTTATCTTTATAATCTCTAGTGTTCTAAATTTCAAACCACAGGCCCCAAGGGTTTCAGATCAGAGTTTGCATATTGTGTTGGAAGACGCAACACTGGGTAAGAGAGAAATTTGGATTTAATAATGAAGCCGATGAAACTTACCATTTGCATGTTTGCAACTTACCAAACACTGTAACTTTAATATCTCACTTAATCCCCACAATATATCATATCCTGTCTTATCCTTCATTTGTAGGCATAGCAATAGAAGCCTAGAGAAGTGATTTACTAATTTATACACAGCTGGCAAAAGGCAGGAGTTAGGATGTGAACCCAGCTATGTGACCTCAGAGCTTACACACGTAACCACCAAGCTACGCTGCTTCCCTATCAACTGCAAGAAGAAAACAGAAATAAGTGTTTCTTGCACCCTCACCATAATCAAGCTATGCCCAGAAGTGATCTTGTATAATTTTTATAGTAACTCAATAAAGTCATGTCACTATTCCCCATCTAAGGAGCTTAGCAACTTAGCCAGTCTTGTAGTGAACTGATCAGATACCAAATCATTATTCTCTTTATCAGTTATGACCATATCAAAAGTGAGCTTGTGAAAGTCTTGTTCAAAGAAACTGAGAGAAGAAAGCTGGGGAGTCACTGCCTTTAGAATAAAGATTCTGCAGAAAGACAATAGCCAGGGTGCTAGGGGATGGTTCTGGGGTAAGCAGGGTTTTGTTCCCTCCAGAATCTTCATCAGCAACTTCTCCAACCCTTGACATGGACAATTGACATTTTCTCATTCTTAGTAAAGTACTATGGAAATGTACTTCTAGAACAATCCTTCCTTCCAATTCAACTCTTCAGTCCATCCTTTAAAGAAATCCTGAACTTAGATAACAGAAATACAGGCTATATTTCTATATAAAGGCTATATCATAATACTGGAGGAAAGATTTCCCAAGAGGGTAAAATATATAATCAAAAGGAATCAGGGGATAAAACAGATGAGGGTAAATAATGAACATTCAACAAGAAATTGACATGCGAATTCTGTGAAAATGTTATCAACTGCAATGATGGGAGGGATGCTGAGAACATACTTCATGGTTTAACAAAACTTTGTGAGGCTCAAACTGAGAACAGGTGACACAAAGCCTCCCTTATATCATAGTTTGATTCTGAACAATTAATCTAACTTCTCTGAATTTGACCAAATGCTCTCTATTTCTTGCAACTAAACACTCTAAGCTATGCTGTATATGTGTGTGCACCCAGCATACAAAAGGAAACACTGCCAACTTTCATATTTTGTTAATAGTTTCAACCAGGCAATAGGTGGGGCATTTTAAGCATGATTTTATATCTGAATATTCCAAAGCAGTCCTTTTGCCTCATGCTCTAAATATAGCAACACCCATTTTCATCTAGATGTATTTTTCAAGGCAAAGTATTTTGTCTGTAAAAATATGCTAGTTCCAATATCTTGAATGTTTCTTTGGGTTTCAACAGTTTGGCAACCATGGCAGTAGAGAACTTGACTTGGGTATCAGTCAGGATCAACTAGTTGAGGCTGTGATAACGAACATGCCCAGATCTCCCTCATGTCAAACAACAGAAGTTTATTTCTAGCTTAAAGGCCACCTGATAATTTGCTAGAAGAGGCTCTGGTAGCCTTAATGAACTCAGAACAGCCTGACAGAGCAGCTACCATCTCCAATGTTGCTAGGTGCCTGGCTGGTGAGGTGCAGAGGTAGCTTGGAGGGTTGTGAGCAAAAATGCTACCTGCTGGAAGCAGCAAACTTCACTTCCACAAGTACTCTGGGGAAGGAGTCCCACCATGGATCCAACAGAGAGAACCAGAAATCTGTGGTTAGCTGCAGTAATGACTACCACCTTCTGGAAAAAAATAAAAACATAAAAAAAAGTGACCTGATGCCCCAGTAACCATGCCTTAATCCTGGGCATGAGAGAACTCAAAAGTGCAGTCTGAAAAGTGAAAAATAAACTAAGCAAACAAACACAAAACAAGCTACATTGCTTCTAAAGCATTTTTTTCTAATTTCACTGTATTTTTGAGGTATAATGTGTAACTTACATTATTACTATTGTTCTTCACTTTTTCCTAGCAAGGAAGAACCCCATGTAACTTCTTGTGCAAAATATCTAAAAAAGATAGAAATATCTGAAATAAACAACCTAACCATTTATTTAAAAGAACTAGAGGACCAACAATAAACAAAGTCCAGCGTAAGTAGAAAGAAGGAAATAATTAAGATCAGAGCAGAATTAAATGACATAGAGACCAAAAGAACAATCCAAAGAATCAATGAGTCTAGGAGATGGCTAAAGATAAACAAAATTGACAAACCTTTAACCAGACTCATCAAGAAAAAGAGAGAGAGTGCTCGCTTCAGCAGCACATACACTAGAATCTGAACAATACAGAGAAGATTAGCATGGCCCCTGTGCAAGGATGACATGCAAATTCGTGAAGCGTTTCATATTTTTAAGAGATCTACTAAAAAAAGAGAAAGAAAGAGAGAAAGAGGGCCCAAATAAATAAAATCAGAAAAGAAAGAGGAGCAGTTACAACTGATACCACAGGAATACAAAGGATTATAAGAAATTATTATGAACAACTGTATGACAAGAAATCTGACAACCTGGGTAAAAGGACAAATTTCTAGAAACATACAATATGCCAAAATTGAATCAAGAAGCAGCAAAAGCCCGAATAGACTGATAACAATGAATAAAGTCATAGCATTCATCAAAAAAATCCTGGCACACAAAAGTCCTGGATAGTATGGCTTCACAGATGAATTTTACCAAACATTTAAGGAAGAAATAACTTCCATCCTTCACAAAAAATTCCAAAAAATTTAAGAAGAGGGAAGACACCCAAATTCTTTTTATGAGACCAGTATCATCCTAATCCCAAAACCAGAGAAACACACAATGAGGAAAGGAAAACTACAGGCCAGTATCTCTATTGAAATAGATGCTAAAATCCTCAACAAAATACTGGCAATCTGAATTAAGAAATATATTAAAAAGATCATACACCATGACCAACTGGGATTCATCCCAGGGATGCAAGGATGGTACAATATTTGCAAATCAGTAAACGTAATACATCACATAAACAAAAGAACAAAAATCACATGATTATATAATAGATGCTGAAAAAGCATTTGATAAAATCCAGTACCCATTTATAAAACAAACAAATAAACAAACAAAAAAAACCTCAGCAAAATGGGAATAGAGGGAGCATACCTCAATGTAATAAAGGCCATATATGAGAAACCTACAGCCAACATTATACTTAATGGACAAAAACTAAAAGCTTTCCCCTTAAGATCAGGACAAGAGAAAGGTGTCTGCTTTCACCACTCTTAGTCAGTATAGCACTGGAAATTCTAGGCACAGCAACCAAATGAAAAAAAGAAATAAAAGGCATCCAAATTGGAAAGGAGGAAGTCATTCAGTCAATTAATATTTGACAAAGGGGCATGAAAATACACTGGATTAGAGATAGCCTCTTCAATAAATGGTATTGAGTGAACCAGACCGATACATAAAAAAATAAATAAAACTAGACTACCAACTTACACCATACACCAGAATAAGCTCAAAATGGATAAAATACATGACACCATAAAAGTCCTAAAGGAAAACAGGCAGGAAAATTTCAGATATTCCACATGGAAATACTTTTGTGGATATATCTCCTGGGCCAAAAGAAATAAAGGAACAAACAAATAGGACTATATCAAGCTAAAAAGCTTCTGCATGGCTAAAGAAACCATCATCAAAATGAAAAGGGAACTGACTGTATGAGAGAACATACTTTTCAATGATACATTGGACAAGGGTTTGATCTCCCTTCAAAATACATAAAAAAACTCATATGATTCAACACCAGGAAGATACTCTAATTAAAAAATGGGCAAAAGATCTGGAGGACATACAAAGAGCTCATAGACATATAAAAAGATGCTCAACATCACTAGCCATCATAGATGCAAATTAAAACCACGATAAGATACCATCTTACACCTGCCAGAATGATCATCATTAACAAATCGACAAACAAGTGTGGGAGGGGATGTGGAGAAAAGGGAACCCTAGTGCACTGGTGGTGGGAATGCCACCGCTATGGAAAACAGTATGGAATTTCCTTAAAAAACTAAAAATGGAACTGCTTCTTAATCTAGTAATCCCACTACCAGGATTATACCCTAAGAATCCTGAATCACCAATTCAAAAGAACCTATGCACCCCTATGTTCACGGAAGCCAAGTGCTGGAAAGAGTCTAAGTGCCCATCAGTAAATGAGTGGGTCAAAAAACTGTGGTACATTTACACAATGGAATACTACATAGCAGAAAGAAAGAAGGAACTCCTTCTTTATGTGACAGCATGGATGGAACTGGAGAATATTCTGAATGAAATATGTCAGTCAGTGAAAGACAAATACCATATGATCTCACCTATAAGAGGAATCTGATGAAGAAAGTTAACTAATGCACGGAATAAAACCATAAGTATGGAAACATGGAACAGACTGACAGTGACCAGACGGAATAATGGTGGAAAGAAGGGGAAGGGACTAGACAAAGAACATGTATGAATGACCCAAAGACATGGACAACAGTGTGGGAATTCACTGTGGGAGTCAGGGGTAGGATGGGCAAAGAAGAAAAAATCAGGACAACTGTAATAGAAATACATGAAAAAATATATTTAAAAAATAAAAGGAAGAAAACAGACAAGGTCTCTACTTCACCAACTTGCACCCCACTCCTTCTGAGTATGCCTCCTATTCAAATCTTTCAGAAAGAGAGCTTAATGGGGCTAATGAATCATAACCCAATGTAGAGGCAGAATTTGCTCAGAAAGTTACCTCATTGGCTGCTTTTGGCTCATGCGCCAGTTCCTGTGGCCGCCTGGAGGAGTCACATGATGCTAACTATGTCACTTCAACAGGAGCCTCCAGGGAGCTGTGGCTGTAGAGATGGTCAGTGTCTCAGAGCCTCTGTTCCAGTAAAACCACTGTCTTAAACTCAGCCTTGGTTACTCTAGTCAGATGCCTACTCAATAGGAGCTCAAGGAGAAGCAGTAAATTTAAGGGAGAAATATCACAGACAAAGGAACATGCAGTTATTCAGAACTGGAAAAAGCAGCCCTGCAATTAGATTTGAGTTTCTGGACACCCCAGACAAGGCGCTATTAGCGCTGGTTGTGAGAGACGCGCTCTGGCCCAGTCTCCAGCTTTCAGAGCCATCTGCTCCCTTTGTGCGAGAGATGGTGATTTTGTGTAAGTAAAATGTATAAACAGCTTGCTAGAAGGTTCCACTAATAAAGGGAACTAAGTCGAAAGAAAAAATCATCTGATTCCCTGGTTCTGAATCACTAGATGTCAGTGAATAAATGAGGCTGTTTGATGCTGAGTGGAAGGTGATGCTTTGAAATTGCTGCCCTGCCTTCCCCAGTCACACACATGCTTCCAGAAGAAATACGGATGGCCAGTGGGCTCGCTTGGCTGGTAGTTCTGGATGAAGAATAGCACTTTTGTTACTCTGTGGATAGTGGAATTGGGTTTGGTTTGATCAGCTAATGCCCAAAACAGTTTATGTAGCTAGCAGTTTTCTGGCATAACTGGAATTCTTCCTTTCCCATCTGTTGCTACTTGATAATTTTATCATTGTCCATGATGTCATTATCTTTTGCTGCAGTTGATTTGGCACAAATGAACTCCATTCCCTCCACCATGCAGGGCTTATACAACATCACTGGAAAAACAGCTTGGAGAGCTTGATTGATGGATGGATGTTACTGAGGATGAATCACTAAATCTGCTTTTTAGCAGCTGTTTCGTGATGCAGCCTTTCCTTGTGCCCCCTCCTTCTAATCATAATGCAGGGTCTTCTAAGCCTTGAGCACAAGGGAGAGAAATCCAGAGGTCCAGTGATCATTTTAGTAACATTCTCATGAGGTCTGAGACCTAAGAAGTGATCCTGGTCTATGTCCGCACAGCTTGAGCCCTGATGGCAAAAGAGAAACTGACACTTGCCTGAGAGGCTCTGGCAAGTACAACAAGCAGAGCTGCTTTGGGGCCCCAATGACCAAGTTCAGTGACAGGCTGGGCGAGGGGTGTTTTCCCCACTGCAGCAGGACACACAGCAGCACACTGCAGGGACTGTGGGACATCTGTGAGGAACCCAGGGTTCCCACTGCCCCCAGCAGAGGGGCAGTGCATCAGACTCGTCCTGGATGACCTCAGCAGTGGCACAGCGAAGAGCTGATGCCCTTGAATGGTCCATAGGAGGTACATTTCAAAAAAAGACTAGGGCTGGAAGAACCTGAGTGAGAGTGTTTCTCACATGCATGAGCTCTCTCTAGAACCCTCCTGAAAATGAGTGGGGGTCTAGCAAGAGAGAGTAAATGCTCCCAGCCTGTATCACCTGGACATTTATTCCAAAGTGATCTTATTTGCATCCACCAGCTGGTGACACCTGGGATACCTGGCTCACCTAAAGTAATTTGGGTTACTCAAATAATCACTGTTGGTAAAAAAAAAAAAAAAAAAAAGAATAGAGTTGTAGAAATAAGATTTGGAAGAGAAACATGTGTCACCATGTCGCTTGCTGTCTGCCAGAGACAGCCCCACGGAGGTGGGTGGTTTGTCATAACCCTGTATTTAAATTTTAACTATAACAAAAACTGTCTCCTGTCCAGGAAGGATGTGTGAGAAACCAATTAGACGCATTTGTCAACTCAGTGATAAGAAGTTATCTGCTCCAAGAATAGACTCTTCAGCTCAGTCTTGGAAGGAGAAGGCGAGGAAATTTTACTCCTAGACCTCACACCAGGCTGCCTGGGCAAAACTAGGCAGACTGGGAACCACTCAACCCGCTCTTACCAACCACCAACTCTTCCCAGCCAGGGACCCTTGACTCTTGGGTTTAACCAAGCAAATCCTGTGGCTAATAATCTTGGTAGAGGCCACTACAGCACCACTCCAAATGCCAATGTTGTCCTGGAATAGGTGAAAGGACTCTCTTCAGGATTGGGAACAGGAGCAGTATGTATTGCATTCTATTACCCAAATGCAATATGCAAAGGCTTGACCTTAATGTGGCTAAATTACTCAGGATGAGAATATCGGCCAGACGCCAACTAGTAGGTGGGAAACAGAAGTCCTCACCGCCCAAGAAGTAATAAATTAAAGTGGAGAGGCTGGATGTGGAAAGCCAGGCAAGGCACCATCCCAGGAGCCTGACTTTGGAATTCAATTAGAGAGAGGAGAGAACAGGAGCCCTGCGCAGCTCAACTGCTGCAGGGAGGGTGTGGTCTGACTAACAGTGCTCTATTGATTTATGTAGCATGTGTGTGTCCCACCTCTGTTTTAACTGCATGGGGAGAAATTGCTAGAGAGGAAAGAGAGACCAAATGATTGTCTACAAGAAAACTCCAGAGGAATTAGAGAATTCAAAATGCTAGTCTCAAAAAGGGGACGGATGTAATACAACAACAATAAAATTAAAAAAAAAAAAAATGCTAGTCTGGTTGAAAAGAACTACCGTTGTTCAGAAGAGGCTGTAAAGTAACTTGTCTTCTTAGGACACTTCCTCCATGTCCTACTGCTGGTACTCTGGGGAGGGATGACACCCAGGGGAATTGCTTGTAGAGACAAGAGGACATGATCATCCTGTCTGGAGATCAGCTTTATAGTCTCTTTAAATATATGCTCTTAACAGCTCAGTAAACAGGTCTTAAGCAGTACTAATAACTTGGAATACAATGCTCATTGCTGCAGGATAAGGGATAGCTGGTAGCTAATGGATCTCAGCTGACTTGCTGAGAATCTGCCTCAGTGAAAGACAGCCATCTCATCCAAGGTTATGTCACCTCTTAAGGGCAGTCCACATCTAATGACGGGTCATCAACCTGCTCCCCTGAAGAAAACAGCTCTGAATGCCCAAATCCCAGCTCTAAAGCATCCATGGGATCCACTGAGGCTTTGTTGAAACTGCAGCACAGTTCAACTTCTCCTCTGCCTGGTCCTACTTTCTTCACTCTTCCGTGGTGCAAATCTTAAAGCTGTCCACCCAAATTCCTGCAGGCAAATCTCCATCGGAGAACCTGTTTCCAGGGGCCCAGACCTAAGAAGCCTTCCAATCTGATCTTCTGCCTAAGGAAGGTTGACTTGGAAGATAGATGGATGGGTGGGTGGATGGATAGATGATAGAGAGATAGGATAGAGGAGAGGGGATGTGTAGACCTCTAGAGGCACAAAGAACACAGGAAGCAGGACAAAAGGCAATCGAAGTACAAGACAACAGAAGCCATGAACGTGCAGAAGCCATGGGGCAGAGGAAAAAGCAGGTCAGTGGAGAAAGTAAGAGAAGCTCTGTCATGCAAATAGCATGACTTGATAAGAGTGAATTATCCACCCACCAAGCGGGTGACTATTGGAGCTTTCCTTTTCCTTTTGAAATACTTTGTAATTGCAATAAGATACACATACATCAAATTGACCATCTTGCCCATTTTTTCAGCGGACACACAGTTCCATGGGAGTTTTTAGTTTCCTTACCTCTTCATGAGGCCCAACATCTGGAAGGAGTCTGCTTCTAACAGACCCCTACCCAGTGTATGGGGTAAGAACAGAAGCCTAAAGATGAACATACCTGAGTGCAAAGCCTCATTCTGCGCTTTGCTATTCTTGGGACTTTGAGCCAGTTAACAGACCTAATGAGCCTCAAGTTTTCATTGGTGTGATCAGTGGGGTATACAGGACTGCACAGTGATCAGGCCCTGGTGCACACAGAAATGGGGCCCAGGACAGGATTATTCCCATTCCCAAGCCTCAGTGGTCTCACCCATGAAGGGGGAAATAATGGTGCCTTCCTCATAACTTTATACAAGGACGTAGTGACATAATCCTTGCAGTATTCCTCACATTGTATGCCCTTAATCACTGAGCGCTAATTTAGTATTGAGCTCTTTAGCTCTAGTTTAAAGAGCCAGAGCTGGACCCTGGCTGGTGTGGCTCGGAGGATTGAGTGGAGGCCTCCTAACCAAAATGTCGCTGGTTTGATTCCCAGACAGGGCACGTGCCTGGGTCAGGCCAGGATCCCAATTGGGGGTGTGCAAGAGGCTACTGCTATGATCAATGTATCCCTCTCCCTTACCCTCTCTCTAAAAACATATCTTTATCAAATAAAATCGCCAGAGTTGGATTAGAAATTTGTGTAGGATTTTAAAAGTGTTTCTTTAGTGGATAGAAGTAAATCCAAGACAAATCCCTAGGTAAAAGGAAGGGATCTCCCTGCCACTTTCAGAAAAAAATGAAAAAACAAATAAAACTGCTGTCCTCCATATGTCAGAGGCCACTGTGGTACAAATCAGGGTCCATCCTCCCACTGTTCCTGCTCTTCAGCTGGGGTGGCCGGAGGCCAACTTCAGGATTTACATGAAAGCTCCTGCCGCCCCAGTTTCCAGGCAGGGACTGCTGCTGGCCCTAGATTTGGGAGCAATAAATAAGGTTCAGAGGCAATGACCTTGTAGGGACAGCAGTCTGGCAGACTGTCCAGTGGCAAGGCGGAGTGCCCACTGCGGGAATCTGACAGTCTGCGTTTCTGCTCACCTCATAATAAACAGCCACAGACGCCAGGAAAAGGCTCTGCTTGTCCCAGGCTGCCTCCCTCCACCATATGTCAACCATCTTTCTCCTTATCTTTTCTTCTTCGCTGACCCTTTGCAGCTTAATACATGAATGTAGAAAAACCTGTCACTGGCACATCCCTGCGCTGTCGCTGTGTGTGACGGCACATGACTGACCCCTCAGTCTGTTCTGTATCGCCCATCCTCTCTGCCACTCTTTCTGTTTCCCCATCTGTCCACTGCTCTCCGGCGCCTCATCTCTGTTGTTCCTTTATCACTGTTTCTTTCCCCTGTCTCTGTTTCCTCTGTTGTCTTTCCCTCTTGTGCTTTCCTGGTTCTTCTCTCTCTCTTGAACTCAGTTGATCTATTTTTCCCTAGCTCTCCACCTCTGTGTCTTTCACCTCCAGTTCTCCCTATGGCATTGTGTTTTCTTTCTTGGTCTCACTATTGGCCTGTCTTATGTGTATCATTCTCAGCCAGGAAAGAGGACAGGTGCGCTCTGGCCTGACCGGTCCCCAGGCCTTGGGGTTTTTGCACCAGATCCAGAGCTGACTCAGCACCTGGTAAACAGCTCAAAAAGTGCTGAGCCACTAAGTGTCAACCCACCCCAGGCCAGTCTTTCCCAGGGAGAACTCCCTTCCCTCTGCCATCATTGTCAGGATAGACAGCACGAAAGGTCGATCGATGGGCTGCCTCACACTCTCACTCTTAAATGCCTTGGGTCTGTCCCCCCAACCAGGTTAGCAGAGGCAGACACAGGTCTCTGAAGCAGTGGATACTGCTGGGGCTTCAAGCTCACTTTGCCCCCTGAGCAGGGTGACAGGTAGAGAGAGGTGCAGAACAAGGTGTCTGACTTACACGAACGTAGACCTAAGAGAATGGAGTCAAGAGTTCTATCACCGATCTGCTGTGTGACCTGGTGCAAGTCATTTGCCTTCTCTGTCTCTCCATCTGTTGTCTATAAAATGTGGCTTGCTAGCAAATGTTTTAAAATGTGGCTCTGGGGCCGTTACACCCAGAGGAGGCCCACGTCTGCCCAGGGCTGACAACCAGGGTGCCTCTGCCCAGCTACTTGAGCTGCTAAAGTATTGAAATAATGCCTCTACTCGTTGGAGTTACTTCTCTGAACCCCCAAGTCAACCCACATTACTCTGACTTTTCCTCCTTCCAATCCCTGAAAATAGAAACTAAAGTTTTCATACCCAGCACAGCCCGGGGTCTCCTTGACTTTCATTCTGATTGGATGTTGCCTATGCTTTCCAGGTCATTAAAATAATAAACAAACAAAAACCCATATTTTTCTATTGTTGAAGCCACTCAGTCGATAGTCTTTTGTGTAGCAGCCCCAGCTGACTGAGATAGGACTCATGTGACTATTGCAACCAATGGGCTTTGAGTGGAAATGAGGGGTATCGTTGCCCGAATTTTGTATTTAATTGCTGATATAAGGCCCTTAAGCCTCTCTTACCTTGTGATGAGAGGTGGGGGGCCACCATGAGCCTGACTCTCATTGAAAATGTCACATGAGCAAGAAATACACCTTTGTTGTTTCAAATAACTGAAATCAATGGTTGTTCCAGGATCATAAGTCAGCTTGAAAACTCAGCATTTAATGATGACCACAACATATAAATATTTCACTTCTTGCATGATATGTGGTTCAGATATGAAGGGGTTCTATTTTTGTTTGGGGGTTCATGTTGGTGTTTTTCTTTATGGGAAGTTACATTTATTCAGTTTTTACAATGACCAGACACTGTGTTTTTTAAATTCATTGGTTAATCCTCCATAGGAAATCATTCATTCATTTATTCATTTAATTTATTCAAACTTACTGAATGCCAACCAGGAGCCAGGCATTGAGAATATAATGGTGAGGGAGATAGGTCCAGTGGGCCCTAATCTCATGGACTTTAGTCTACTGAGGGTCGGATGGTGAGGCAGATGTAGCCAAGCAGTCTGATAAAACAGTACCCACGAACTGTGATCTGGACCCTGAAAGGAGGAGCAATGTTCTGTGAAGTTGTCTCACAAGGAAATCTAATCTAGACTGAAAGTGGGATCCCATGTGAGAGAAAGCTCCTCTAAGACGTCTTCCGAAGTCTGAAGAATGAAGTAAAGTAAGCTTAGGCTAATAGCATTATTATTTCCTTTTGCTGTTGAGAAAGCTAATTTTCCCACAGTGACAGTTTGCAAGTGGCAGAGCCAAGATTTAAACCAAGCTCTGTCTACCTCCAAAGCCAATTTCCTTAACTAACTACCTGTATGATAGATGCATTTTTGTATTCAAAATAAAACGAATAGTTAGTTTTTGAGAATATTATTCAAATTTTTTAGCACTATCCTTGCCGGAGGATACTTCAGTCTCAATGTTGTAAGTAAAACTGGAAATATTGGGTTTGAGATGCTTTTAAACTCACCCAGCTACCCACATGGGTATATTTACATATTTTAAATGTCTGAGTAAATGTATTTGGGGTGGAGTTAAATATGTCATTGCCCAAGTCACTTAGAAACGAAATAGAAAACAGATAAATAACTAAAGGCAGGATCAGCTAAACCAGCAATAAAAACACCAATTGGAATCAATTTTTGAGCCATAATCAAAAAGCCTCACCCCCACCCACATCGCTTCCAAACAGATGATAAGTTAATTCCCAGCTCCTTGCAATTCATATTGTCTGTTCCCCAAAGAAAATCTACAGCACAGCATATCAGTCTGGATAATTATACCATGCTTATAAAGCATTTTGTAAGTAAAAAATGCTGTTGGAGGAACAGGACAGTTCATAGCAAAAATGAGGCAGAGTTTTAGGATGGAAGAAAAGGTAGAAAGTTGGACATCAAAATTTCCTTCCATCACAACTGCAGGCTTCCTAGACTGATTAAGCTAATATGCATTCTCATTAATTCCCATTTAGAGAGAGAGGGAAAAGAAACAACCTTAGAGTATAGCTGTTTATCAGTTGAGTTTTTTGGTTGTAAGCAGCAGAAACAGGCATAAGCAGTTTGGGTTTTGTTAGAAAAGGGAAATAAAAACAGGCAGCTGAAAAGAAGGAAACACAGGCATCCAATTGCTGCTACACTTTGCAGATGGAGACTCAAAGGTTCAGCTATTCCCCTGAGCCAAGATTCAACACCAGGTCCCCAAGGGTCTAACTCAGGACACTTCCCACTACTCCACACTGACATTCATACAGTGTGCCCCTAGGGAGCTCTGACCTGTTTGCACCTCCTTCTCCAAAAATCAAGTGTAAATACATGGCCATTGCCTTAACAGGGTCAGACATGCACTGTGACCTGATGGTTCCCCTAGTTTTCACTGGCGCCTTCACCTTTTTCTTTCCCAAGCCTGTCTACTAATAAAATCCTTGATCCTGCCTTAATTTCTGCTTCTCAGAGGACTGGAACTAACAATGCAAATGAGCCAGGAGTAGACTGAGAGAACAGGCAGTAAGATGGGGACTTGAGCCTGGCTCACCTGTTGCCCGCAGGTCAAGAGGAAGGCCTCCTGGTTGACAGGTAAGCATGGGTACCCTCTACCGAAAGCTGGTAGTTGAATTGCTAAATATTTCAGCAACGGTGACCTGGAAACATGACCTAGTAAAAAGAAATGCTGCAGCAAGTGCCGTGAAAGAGGCGGTTGAAAAATATGGGGCTGGCAATGCTTAAAAGTCAGCAGAGTTGGCTGACTACAAGCAAGGTGCATTGATGCCCTGCAGAAGAATCGTAAGAGACTGATGCCTGTTAACAAACAGTTAATGGCAAAGTGTGAGACCCAGAGCACCACTATGGTAGCCAACAAAAAAGTCCTTTTCTACTTCAAGGGAAGAGTGGACCCAGCTGAGCAGCAAACTGGTGACTTGACTTCATGGTTATAGCACTGAGAGCTCCAGAGCTGTTTGACTGATGCTCAGCCAGGTAGGTCTGTTTTGAGAAGATAAGGGGCCTGGAGCGGAGAAGCTGGGATCCTGAAACATGGGATGGATGGGTATCCATGAGGACATGGGTTCTGCAAACCCACCAGACTCTCTGGGCTTGCAGAGGTACCTGCCCTTCCCACATAAAAGCTCCATGGTGCTGGAAGATGCTACAGAAGCTTCTCTCTGACAAGGCAACAGGCTCATCAGGACCTGCCTCAACCCTCTTTCCTAGATGCCAGACCAGTATGTAAGGCTAAATCCCAGGATAAGCTGCTGGGGAGACACACTGAGCTTGAAAAGGGAGAAAAAAAGACTATGTTTATATCTGAAGAATTGAGAAAATTATCGTACAGCCATGTTGCTTCCCTCAGCCAATGTCCAAGCATGTCAGGGCAGCTAAGACAGGCCTATTTCCTGGGGGACACTGGGCTCCCATGACCAATAAGCAGGGGTGGCAGGGAAAAAGGAATAGATGTCATGTGAGTTCAGTTTCCTATAAAATATTATCAACACTTATATGCACATACGAAAAAGGACAGGAATCCAAGAGAAATGAGGGCTTATCCACCAATAGATATATTCGAGAATGTCTGTTCTTTATCTATAGTAAACAGGAGACAACTCACATGTTCATTAATGGGTAAATTATATGTGGTATAGACTACAACAGGGTAGCTCATAGCAATGACAGAGAATATAGCTACACACTGTAACAAGATGGATGACTCTTGCAAATAAAATGTTGACTAAAAGAAGCAAGACCCACAGAGTATATTCCATATGAGTCCACTTATATTAAGTTCTATGTATAAACACAAATTCATTATATGTGGCACACTTAAAATTTGTGTACTTTATCATGTAGTTATTAGTCGATAAAAAGTTTATAATGCAGCATAAAGGCAAGAAAGCACATTAAAATGCTAGCATCGGCTATCTGTGGTTGGTGAAATTAAGGAATTTAAAATCCCTTCATTACAAGTTTCTGCATTTTCTAAATTTTCTCCAAAGAGTATATTTGTTAAGGAGCAAAAAACAATACAAATTATTCTTCAGAAGGGCAATATATCAGGCAGGGCTGTGCAGACTTCCCGCTGACATCAGGCCCTAGGCACTCTGCATGCAATACTGGTATCATGACCTGTCTGGGCCACAGAAACATTACTCTCTGTCCTGGTTTTGCCCAATTCATCACAATCCCACAGCAATAACAGCATTGACAGTATAGTTGAATAACTTTCCTGATGGTAATGCTCTCTAGAAAATAAAAAATTGAGGCTGTAATTTGAAATCCAAAAGCCATGCTACTTTAAGTATATTTATACCCATTGCATACTGTTCCTTAAAAAAATACTCACAATACCTCCAGTCAAAGCACAATTATAGATCTGTAAATGTAAAGCCATTATTATGCCTGGGCAAATACCTCAATCCCACTTGCATTTTAATAGCTGTTCTCTGATATTGAAGTTGCTAACGCTTTCACTGCCCCTTAATAACTATTCTTAGCAAACAAATTTTGTGCCTTACAATTAGTGATTTTCTTCTTAATTATGGCTTTCTATAATTTACACATGAGACGACAAAAAATTTATTCTTTGCTCAAGAACTGGCTTATTAGTTAATGAATATTTACCTTATAACAGCCTTTTAGATACCTGTCAAAATCAAAAACAACATCTAGAGAAGAGAGAAGTTGCTTTCAAATTAATATTCAACATTAATTTCTGGGTTCGGGGCTGGAAGTAAGGTGTAGGGGGCATAATTTCCCCCAAAAAGCTTAAAATAAATATTATTCTGGGATCCATTTAACACTGTTAAGTATTTCTTTCTCCCTCTCCCATCCCCACCATTTGTATTGATTGATTGATTGATTGATTGCCTAGGACATATTACCAGACCCTGGGATTCAAACTGGAGAATGGGAAAGGATTAATCTCTGGAGTTGAGTCTGGGATTTTCAATATGGCTTTGTAATCAGCTATCAAGGTACTTAATTCTCCACCAGGGTTAGATTATTTAATGTCACTTCCCCACTCTCACCATCCGCCCAGAAGGACGTGTGGTATGCGCTGTACTCTTGTTGGCAAGAGCGCACTGACCTAGGACAAATCTCCTACCTGTTCTTTGGTTTTTGAACCATTAATACAGCACACTGGGACAGGAGCAGAATCTCATCTTGTCCCTCAAACAAGCATCCTTATTCTCTCTGTCAGATGCAGTCTGGTTCACTTGGCTGGGTTTGTTAATGATATGGAGGAAAAGTGAATTTTATCAAAAAGTAGTGACTCATTTTTTCAATAAGTAAAATCCATAAAAGATTTAGGGACAAGCCAAACAATTGACATCTTAAATATTCATGACTCAGTCCCAGATCTGAAATGACATTTAAATTGCATCTGGGGAGTTTGTTGGGACTTAACTACCATGGTCCACTTTGGAGGGTTTCAAAGACTCAGGGAGAGAGATGAATATTGAGATCATTTTCCATTTCAGAGATTTATGAGGCAGCAAATGAAACTCACCCCTGCCCCCACCCTGGGAAAGGAAACATTGTCTGAATCAAGTAAATAGTCCCTGGAGTCAGCAAAGGCTGTGGTGGGTTAAATGAATGGGCCAGTGAGCCTGAAGTTTCTCATATAGGTTCTTTTAAAGCAAGATTTCTCAACCTCACAAGTATTATCACTTGAGGATCAAAATGACTTGAATATCAAGTACTATCGAGGGCTAAGGAGGAGAAAGAGAAAAGGAACAGGAAGTTATTCTTTTCTCTTTAAATCATATTATGTGATTGAAAAAGAGAAAATACCAAAAATTTTGAGTTCTTTAAAAAAAAAGAAATAGGCTGTCCAGCCCTTGTTGGGTGGCTCAGCTGGTTGGAGCATCATCCTGAGCACCAAAAGGCTGCTGGTTTGATTCCTGGTCAGGGCACATACCTAGGTTGTGGGTTAGTTCCCGAGTTGAAATATATATGGAGGCAACTGATCAATGTATCTGTCCGCCTGTCTCTGTCTCCTCTGCCCCTCTCTCTCTCCTTTGCTCCCACCCTCCCTTTCTCTCTAAAATCAATAAATATATCCTCGGATGAGGAATAATAAATACATACATACATATAATAAATACATAGATAAATATGTCAATTCATAGGCTGATCTACTGGCCTACAAAGGACTACCTTGTTTAGCAAGAGTTAAAGACTCTTCTTAAATCACCTCTTTGCTCTAAAAGAACCTCTTTTATCCACATCTTGACAAGCCAGTTAATTAATTCACTATTTGTCAACCATTGAATGAACACCTACTATTTGCCAAGTACTGCTCAAGGCGCTTGGGGTATGTCAGTGAAGAAAGCAGAGAAAGGTCTCCTCTTACAGAGAGTTTACATTTTTTGCAGTAGAGACAACTAACACATCAAATAAGTAAATGTATCATTTGTAAGGTGACCCATGTCATGAAAGAAAGGAAAGGTAGAACAGGGTATGGAGAATCAAGAGTTCTTAAGAACATGGAGTAGAGGCAGGTCATGATGTGGAAGGGGCAACATTTGGGCCAAGAACTGAAGGAGATAAGCAAGTGAAGAAGAGAACTAAGGGAAGTGTTCCAGCGGGAGGAGATCCTGGGACTTGCCATGCATCTGGAGCAGAAGGGATGAGGAGACAGTAATAAGGGATGAGATCAGGGAGGTGGTGGGGCCAGACCATGGAGGACCTCAGGAACAATTTTAAGGACTCTGTCCCTTACTGTGGTCTAAAAGGGGAGGTTCTGGCAAAGGAATGGCATAATCTCATACTTCCAACAATTGGTGGCTGCTGTGCTGGGAACAGACTGAATGGGGACATGGTTGAAACAAGAAAATCAGCTAAGAGGTTACTGCTGTAATCCAAGTGAAAGATGATAGTGGCCCAGGTCAACAGAGGTGGAAAGTGGTTGAAAGTTAGATGTATTTTGAAGGAAAAACCAAACAGAATTTCCTGCAAAATTGGGCATGGGATGTAAAACAAAGGGTATTTTTTGATCTAGTCATTTGGAAGAACAGAGTTTCCATCAGGCAACGTGGGGAAGGCTATAGTAGATCTGGAGGGGAAACAGATCAGAAGTTTGGTTTTGAACATGTGGTGAAGTGTAGATATATAATTCTGGAGTTCAGGAGACAGGTTCAAACTAGAGACATAAATTAGAGTTTTGAGCATAAAAATTATACCCAAAGCCATGAGGTTAGATGAACTCATCAAAGCAGAGAATGTAAGTAAACAATAGAAGAGAACTAAGAACTGAGTTCACCATCTTCTAACATTAAATGTTTAAGAACCAGCCAAGGGTGCTGAAAAATAGCAGTGAGTGAAGTAAAGGGAAACCCGGGGAGCACAGTCACCTAGAAGTCAGGAGAGAAGAGTGTGATCAATTATGTCAAGTGCGGCTAATGGGTCAAAAAACCATTGGCTTTGGCAACATCAAGGTCAAAATGGAAGTCATCTGTGACCTTCACAAAAGCATTTTCCCTGTATTGCTGAAGGCTTAAGCCTGATTGGAGTAAGATGTTTTTAAAATGGAAGGAGAACTGAGAATAAGGAATATATCAATATCTCCTGAGTTTTGACACAAAGGGAAGAAATGAAGTGGTAGCTAGTACAGAAAGTAAGGTCAAGAAAAAAAAAATGTGTATGGCTTTTTAAATTTTAGAGTAGTTTTAGATTTATAGAATTATTATAAAGATAGTACAGAGTTCATAGATATCCCATACCCAGTTTCCCTACTATTAACATCTTCCATTAGTATAGTACATTTGTTGTCATTCATGAACCAACTTTGCTACATCATTATCAACTAAAATTCATAGTTTATTCAGATTTCTTCAATTTCCCTCTGATGTCCTTTTTCTATTCTATGATCCCCACCAGGATGCCACATTACATTTAGTAGTCATGTCCCTTAGGCTTACCTTGGTTGTGACATGTCCTCAGACTTCCCTTCTTTTTATAAGCTTGATAGTTTTTGTGATTATGAGTTGGGTAGTTTGTAAAGTTTCCCTCAATTTGGATTTGCCTGTTGCTTTCCTTATGATTAGGCTGAGGTATTGTGTTTAGGGGAGGAAGACCACAGAAGTAAAGTGTCTTTCCCCTCACATCATATCAAGTCACTACTATCAAGCACTTGTCATACTTCTCCACTATAACATTACTTTTCTTCTTCCTTTCCATGCTGCACTCTTTAAATGAAAATCACTATGTGCAGCCTACCTTTAAAACTGGGGACTTATGTTCCATCTCTTTCTTTAAGGGTGGAATATTTACATAAATTATTTGGAATTCTTCATGGAAGATTTGTATCTCCTCCATTAATTTACTTATTCAATTATTAATTTACATCTGTATTAATTCATGAATATTTATTTTATACTCTGGGTTATGATCCACTACTTCATTTATATTTTTTGCTCAGATTGTTACAGATTTGGCCATTGTGAGCTCTTTCAGTTGGCCCTTCTATCCCTTTGACATACATACTGCTATCATTACAAGGTAGTTTGTCTACTTCTTTATTTCTTGGAACTTCTTTACTTTCTCTCATTACAAGATGCTCCATGCTCATCCTGTAAACTTCCTGCCCAAGCAGTTGTTTCTCTAAGGAGCACAGCTTAACAAGTGTTTTTTTTTTAAGATGGAGGAAATCATAGTATGTTACATAATGATGAGAATTATCCACAAAGGAAAAAATAATGATGTCGGAAGACAGGGAAGAACAGATGGAGGAAATGGGAATGAGTGCATTGGTGAAGGAAATGTGTCTAGATAGGGGCACAAATAGTCACCTACAGGCACATGTAGGAAGGCAGAGCGGATGAGCGCAGATGCTGGAGGATTGTAGAGATCAGGTTGTAGGAGTCAGTGTGAGCTCACTTCTGATTGCTTGACTTTCCCCAATGAGATAAAAGGCATGGTCATGAGCAAAGAGGAAGTGAGGTTTAAGAGAGAAAAGGGGTATAAAATAGTTGTTTAAGAAAGTGGAAGGTACTATGGAAAACCATATGGGAAGTCCTCAAAAACAGATTCTTCTATTTCGCTTATAAACAAAACTATCACATGGCTCAGAAATCCCAAGACTGATATCCAAAAAAGTTGAAATCAGAATCTCAAAAGGTACTAGCATTCCAATATTTCATGCAACAGTACTTACAATAGGCAAGATGTGGAAACAATCTAAATGTTTCCAGTTGAAGAATGAATAGATAAAGAATATTGGTATAGGCATACAATGGAATATTATTTAACCTTAAAAATGAAGGAAATTCTGCAATATACAACGACATGGATAAATCCTGAGGACATTATGCTCAGTAAAATAAGCCAATCGCAGAAAGAAAAATACTGCATGATTCCACTTATACAAGGCATCTAAAATAGTCAAACTCAGGGAGTAATAAAATGGAATGGTGGTTACCAGGGGCTGAGGGAGAGGGAGAGGGAGATGGGGAACTGTTAATCAATAGACATAAAGTCTCAATTATGCAAGATGAATAAAGTCTAGAGATCTTCTGCATAGCATCGTGCCTAGAGTTAACAATACTGTATTGTACACAAATTTTTGTTAAGAGTACATATCTCATGTTGAATATTCTTACTGCAATACAATAAACATTTATAAAAAGAAAGTGGGAGAGTGAATAGACTAGGAAGGTGCAGTGTGGTTGCCTGGCAGTACTAAGGGTCCATCTGAGATTCCTGGCAAGGGGATGAAGATTTGTATATTTCTTCACCTTGTTCAGCTTCTCAAAGTCAGGTGCAAAATAGGCAGAGAGTTGAATTTAACCAGGGTTATGCCTTTGGCAAGCACATGATGCAAGAAAGGGACTAAAGCGTCAAGAGTACGTACAAGGCAGCCCTGGCTGGTGGCACAGTGGATAAGGTGTCAGCCTGCAAACCCAAAGGTCTCTGGTTCAATTCCCAGTCAGGGCACATAACCAGGTTGCAAGCCAGGTCTCCAGCCAGGTCTCCAGCCAGGTCTGTAGCTGGAAGCAGGTGTGAGGCAACCGTACATTGATGTTTCTCTTCCTTTCTTCCTTCCCCTCTCTCTGAAAAATAAATAAAATCTTAAAAAAAAAAATTTTTTTTAAGTATGTGTAAGGGGGTGATTATGATGATTGGCAATAGCTTTGAGTTCGGAGAGGTGGGGAAGAGAAGACATGATGTTAGGTAGAGAAAGGAGATCAGTGGTTTAGGGCTTCACATAAATAATCACACAGAGAGGTTAAGAACAAGGCTTTAACACTTTTGAGCTGTGTGACATTGGGCAAACTCTTAACCCTTTCATGCCTTCACCTGTTAAAATTGGATAAAAGAGCCTACATCCCAGACTGTTGTAGTAAGGACCAAATGAGATGATGCTGGTAAAATGCTTAGAACAGTGATTCTCCAAGTACAGACTCTGGACCACCAGCCTCAGTATTACTCAGGAGTGTTATAAAAGCAAAACCTCAGACCCTCTCCCAGACACCTGCTTAATGAGAAACTCAGGATGGGACCTAGAAATCTCTCTTAACAAAGTGATTCTGATGCAAATTTGAGTATTATTAGAACAATACCACCAATTTATAGTAAAAACAATAAGATACTTTTAATTGTCATCATTATTGTTGTAATTGTAAATAGATTTCTAGTGCAAAATGAGTTGAAATAATAACAGCTATCAGTTATTAATAAGTTTCTGGGCAATAATGTAAGTACTTTACATATATTATTTCAGTTAATTCTGTCAACAAGCTCTGAGATACCTTTTACTATTATTCCCAATTTTCAGATGATGAAACTGAAGCTCATATTAAGTAGTTTGCAGAAAGTCACACAAGCAGTAAGTGGCAAGATTTGAATTAAACTTAATCCAGAAGCCCTGAAATCGAGTGCTCATTGGAACTTCACTTTTAATATATCCAACCAAAGGTAAAGAGAAAGTTGTTACCAGTGAAATAAATGAGGTATTGACAGTTCTGTGAATTTTGAAAAATGTTTGGATAGCTTTACAAGTTTGATAACTAAGAGTGTACTAACCAACCAGCAAGAGAAAAACATTTTAATCTAATAAACATCAACAATGGCATTCAGATAGCCCTATCATGTAGTAATTAAGGAAGCCACTAACTTTTTCAGTAAAGGGATAATTTATCTTAGAAAAGATACTTTCCCCTGGCTGGTGGCACGGTGGATAAGGCACCAGCCTATGAACTCAAAGGTTGCTGGTTTGATTCCCAGCCAGGGCACATAACCAGATTGCAAGCCAGGTCTCCAGCCAGGTCCATAGCTTGAGGCAGGTGAAAGGCAACCATACAGTGATGTCTCTCTCTGTCTCTCTCTGTCTCTCTGTCTCTGTCTCTCTCTCTCTCTCTCTCTCTGTCTCTCTCTAAAAATTATATAAATCTTTAAAAGAAAAGATACTTTCATTTACAAATACATGTTTAAAGTGAACATATTCAAGGAACTAGCATGGAAGAACCATGAACATGGACAACAAGTGGGACTAACTTGCTGGGGAGTGGGTGAGTGGGGAAGGGGACAGAGGGGAGGAAAAAGGAGATGGATGTAATACAATAACAGTAAAATTAAGTTAAAAAAATAAAGTGAACGTATTCTCTCTCTAGAGCATAAAAAAGTTGGCATTAAAATTTTAAAAGGAAAATAAGACTCAATGAATAAATGGCATTGGTAAATTTAAACTCAGATTCTTTTCTGCATTTATTTATTTAAATTATTGGAGAACCAGTGCCAGGTAGAGAAGCCCCCATAACTTTTGGCTGTAAAAACCAGCAGGATTGGAGTCAGTGAAAAAACACTACTGGACTCCATGGCAGTTACTCTTAAAGGGCCTCCACCAAACTTACTCAGATGCACTTTTTCTGAGCTCCAGCACTAGGGTAGCAGCTTAAAAGGCACCAGTGGCACACAGGGAGGAACTGAAGTGTCTGGCATGAGGGCCGGAGCTAGAGAACAGCTTTCTCCCGGACAGAAAGGTGGGCAGAGGCCATTGTGCCTTTTCTGAACCCTCCCCTCACAAAGCCATAGAACCAGTAGGTGGGATCCATAATCTGAGACTCCATCAACCTGGTTTACAATATTTACTCTCCCTGCTACTTACCTGAGGCTCCACCCCACTCAACTTTCTGTTCTACCCCCAGCACCATACCTCTGGCTAAGTGACCTCAGACCCAGCACTAGCAGCAGCCTAGATTGCTCTACCCAGCAAAGCTATCCTTTAGAATTGAAGGCCAGATAAAGAGCTTCCCAGACAAGGTAAGCTATAGGAATTCATCATCACCAAACCATGATTATACAAAATGCTAAAGGGATTTATTTAAGAAAAAGAAGACCCTGGCTGGTGGCACAGTGGATAAGGCCCTGACCTACAAACCCAAAGGTTGCTGGTTCAATTCCCAGCCAGGGCACATAACCAGGTTGCAAGCCAGGTCTCCAGCCAGGTCCTTAGCTGGAGGCAGGTGGAAGGCAACCATACATTGATGTCTCTCTCCCTTTCTCCTTTCCCCTCTCTCTAAAAAATAATAAATAAAATCTTTAAAAAAAAAAGAAAAAGAAAAAGAAGAAGATCAAAACTGTGAGCAATAAAATGGTAAAAGACACATACCTATCAACAATTGAATCTAAAAACAAACTAGGCAAACAAGAACAGAGACAGATTCATGGATATGGGGCATTTTGATGGCTACCAGATGAAAGGGGGTGTGAGGGGATGGGTAGAGAGGTCAGGGAATTAAGAAGTATAAATTGTTAGTCACAGAAAAGCCGTGGGGATGTAAAGTACAGTATAAGAAACGGAGTAGCCAATGGTGGGGCATTTGCCTGAGAGGAGTCAGGGGTTCTGGGTGGAAGGGGACAAAGGGGTAAAATTTGGACAACTATAACAGCACACTTAATAAAATATTTTTTAAATTTTTAAAGATTTTATTCATTATTTTCAGAGAGAAGGGCAGGGGGGGAGGAAGAAAGGGAGAGAAACATCAATGTATGTTTCACACATTGATGTTTCTCTCCTGCCTCCAGCTACGGACCTGGCTGGAGACCTGGCTTGCAACCTGGTTATGTGCCCTGGCTGGGAATTGAACCAGCAACCTTTGGGTTCGCAGGCACCTATCCACTGAGCCACGCCAGCCAGAATTAATTTCTTTTAAAAGAAATAAAATATAAAACAACACATATTTTTCACTTAACAAAGATGAAATACCAAAATAATATGGGTGTATATGTAGAAAACAGTTTATTGATTGGCAATTAGGCAATATCTATCAAAATTCCCTTTCACATTAATTTCCATTCTAGGCCAAAGTCATAGACCCTTTGACCTGAAGAGACTTTATTATAGATACCCAGATCGACTCCATCATTTTTTAATGAAGAAACCGAGGCACACCCAAGGTCACACAGCCAGATATTTATAAGTTCCTCCTGCCATTCTCAAGATTTTCCGTAGAGTATGGTACAGGACCTCCTGATCTTAAACTTAAATTTTTTACCCTCAGGAAGGGTCCAAGATAGCTAATGACTAAAGTTTTATGTTACATGTTCCCCAACTTTCTTCATAAGCCCAGAAACATTGAAGGAAATGCTGATCCATTGATTGAGCAAATTGTTTTGAACAACAGTATAATGACAAAATTGAACCTGTCTTATTTAAAATCCATAACTTGTGGGTATTGCTTTAAAAAAATGACTGAGGTGCAGAACAAGAGCCTAAAAATGCATCTGATACATTGCTGTTCTCCAAAATGTAAGCTTCTGTAGTATGAAACCCTTATGAGGTCTGTCCCGAAAGTACCAAGCACAAACCGTTTTAATTATGTTGACACTTTGGCTTGATACTTTCAGGACAGACTTCATATATTCCATCTTCACTTCCAAGTACAGCACTTATCATCCAGTAAGTGCTCAATAAATCCAATCATTGAAGAGGCAGCAATAATGAAGATATTATGAAAAAAAGAATTTATGAAAAATATTCCGTATGAGGAAAGTATTAGTGAAAACAGAATGTAAGACAACATAATTCACCTAAAAGTACATGTCAAGTTGCTTGAACCTCTGGGCTCTGGAAATTCACAGCCTGGCCCAAGACATCTGTTCCCTGAGCCATACTGCTCAGGCTACTCACTCCAAGTACCCAGGCAGCCTTACCTCCCTCCCTGTGGGGATGTTCCTGGGCTCAGGCCAGATGCCCATCGAATCCCGCACCACAGCCAAGGTGCCTAAGAATTTTTTTGTCCATAAGGCTAAACTTCAGCTTTTACCAACAAAAATTCATTCTCCTCACATGGGAAGTGCCTTGTTGTAGCCTATGTATTAGTAGAAAGAAAATGAAAAGAGATGCCTTGTTTGGACATTTTAGCAGATGACCATGCCCCAGCACTCAAATCTTCTTTTTCCAGCCAGGAAAAAAAACAAAACAGTCTTTGTTTCTAAGAGATCCTAAGAGCAAAACTGATCATAGCTCAACATACACTTCATAAAGGCACAGCCATCACCCTTTTATTTCTTAACCACCAGACTGCTCTTCCTTATGATGCCCCTAGAAACATAAAGCTATATCAGTCTTAGCCAACCCTTACAAACACCATCTAAGAGAAATTAATGAGGCAACAGGCAGTATAGAGAAAATTCCCTTGGATTGGGTCCCCCTGTCTGCCTCTACTAGCTGTGTGACCTTTTGCAAATCACTTCACTTCTCTGGGCTTTCACATCCTCAATGACAAAAATGAGAACAACTCCATGCCTACTTTATAGGACTGCAATGAGTCCTAAATGAAGTACATGCTCAATAAGTTGTCATTTTTATTGCCAAGGCTCTAGTGAGTCAAATATGACCATTGTCCTTCTTGCCTTTGGTCATCTCCATACTGATAAATCTGATTACATTTTCCCTCTTACACCGAACGCCTTCCTTTCCAGAGGACCAAACTAACTCCACAGTTACAAGCCTCAGAAAACCATTCTCTCAGTACTTCAATTAATGATGATGATGATAACAATGCCAGCTAGTATTTGCTAAGCATGTTACATGTGCTAACTTAAGACCTCATGCAACCCTGCAATGTAGGCTCCATTATCTAGATGTAAAAACTGAACTTTGGAGAATTGAATGGCTTGCCCAGATTATTCCACTAACAAGTGTTGAAGCTGTGATTCACATCCAGGTAGTCTGTCTCTAGGCCTTTTCTTCTTCATCTAATACCCTAGAATTTTCTCTCTCCCTTCAGAAATCCATACATAGCACACACCTGGATTTCCATGTTCTCTTAAGTTTCTGTGTAATTTAATATTAAATCTTGAACTAAACTACTTGGTCAGTAACTTTCCTTGTTTTGGCATCCAGCAGAACACCTAGTCTGATGCCATATACCTAGCATGCTGGTCCTTGCTAGTTGAATACCTTTAACCACTTCCACCCTTCTCTAAGTCATCAGTTAAACAAGAATCATTTAAGATGGCCTCATTTCCCACCGCTTTCCCTCTATTTCCCCTGCCTTCTCGCCCTAACTGAAACATCCCAGGCACACATCCACCTCAAGGACTCTGCACTTGCTGGTTTTGCTTCTTGGAATGTTTTTCCCACAGATATCCACACGGCTCACTCTCTGGCCTCTTGAAGTCTTTGCTCAAAATTCCCCTTCTTCAGGACACCCTTCCCTGACCACTCTGTTTAAAAATCAAAATCTCCTTGGTTCTGTAAGAAGTTAAAAACAAAACTGCCATATGCTCCAGAAATCCCACTTCTGGGTACATATCCAAAGGAACTGAAACCATTATTCTGAATAGATATCTGTATTTCCATGTATAAATAGCTTATTCACAATAGCCAAGGTACAGAAACAAACTAAGTGTCCATCAGGTGAATGAAAAAAGAAAATGTGATATATGCATACAATGGAATATTATCCAGCCTTCAAAATGAAGAAAATGCTCTTATTTGCCACAACATAGGTAAACCTGAAGGACATTATGCTAAGTGGGATAAGTCAGATAGATAAAAATAAATAATGCATGGTATCACTTATATACGAAATCTTTAAAAATTAAGTCAAACTCATAGAAACAGAGTAGAAAAGTAGTTGCCAGGGCCAGAGTGGGGGAGCAGATAGAGGGGTTGATAAAAGGGTACAATCTTTCAGCTGTAAGATGAAGGTCTGAGGGTCTAATGTAAAACACGGTAGCTATAGTTGATAACACTGTATTGTATAATTGAAATATGCTAAGAAAGTAGAACTTAAATGTTCTCACCAAAAAAGGGTGGAGGTAATATGTGAAGTGGTGGATGTGTTCATTAACTCAGTGGTTAATATGAATCCTTTCATAATGTATTCATATGTAAAATCATCACATGGTACACTTTAAATTTTCTATGACTTAGTCAATTATACTTAAATTGAAATTTTAAATTAAATAAAATAATAACCTTCTCTACCCCCTCTCTGCTTTCCTTATCTCCTTCCCTTGCTTAATTTTCTCCATTGAACTTAATCACCTTCCAGTACACTACACGCCTTCCTTTTTTATTTTGCTTAACATCTATCTCTTCCCACTAGAATATAAAATCATAAAAACACAGGACTGGGACCCCAAATCCAATGTTCTTTCTACTGCACATTATTAAATTCTTTTTCCCAATTCCCCCAGGGCCAAGACTTTCACCTATTTTGTTGAGTGGTCTTGTCCTAGCACCCAGAATATGACCTGGAATATATTATAGGTACTCAGAAAATACATATTAAGTATCTTAGGCACCTACTTGGTCTTGTCCATCCTGCAGCAGAAATCTTGCAAAGAAAAACACAGTTTCTTTTCCATTTTCTGGGCCCTCCAAGCAGCCTGAAAAATCAACCCTTTTCTTCCAGCTTCCCAGAGGTACTGAGAAGTCCATCTTCCCTACCTCGCAGAGGCAGGCTTTCTGCTATTCATACAGACCAGGAGTAGTTTCTAACAAGGTGGTTGAGGCCAAGTCACCTTCATTGAGGAAGATAAAAATCAGTGGGAAAGCTGGCTAGGCTCAGTCTAAATTATACAATTTGCTATTGCAAAGTAGGGGTCTGTTTCTCCAAAAGAAGAAATCTGGAAAAGGAGCAGACCCATGGTCTGGGGAGCATTATCCCAACAGGAGTGAGTCCATTCAGCAATGAGCTCTACGGGCTTCACCACCTGTCGGATAGGACAAAAGACCAAAGCCAGCAGACCCCACTGGACTGCACCTTGCACTTGTGCTTTCGGAGTTGAAAGCAGTGTGCTGTATTTATTTTTTTCAGGCAGCCATTAAAGCACCTTTCATTTGCAGCATGGTGCCTATTTTACCTCAGGGATGTCTAAGGCTTTACAAACCTCTCCCTGCCACCAGTGTCCCCAAGGTTCATGGAGGGTTAATATAGCCTAACTCAAAAAGATGTCTTTATCCTTGTGAGGAAACAGACTCTGGTGTCCAGTGACCTACTGTAAGGAGTCTCAGGGACCCTCCTTTACCCTCCACACTGGTGGAGTCAGGGCGCCATATGTAGTGTAGTGTGGAAGGAGTGGATGGTCCAGTCCTGCATTTTTAACTTGTTCATTGTTAGACCTTTGACAAGTCAATAAACCTCGCTGAATAGTAGGTTCACCAAGCATTTGTTATTGTGGTAAGTAGAGAGAATTATACCAGCTGAAGGCAGAGCATGATTTCAAACCCAGCTCTTGAGACCTCTTGAAGCCCATGATCTCAACTGCCCTTTACATTACTTCTCTTGCTCAATTCTATATAGCACACTTCTCCCTTCCCCGCTAAAATTTTAGTTCTGTTTCTCTCATACAAGGGATTGTTTTTCAAGTTATATGGATGGTTTTAACAAAAGTACACATTTTCTTTTTTAATATCATGTGGAATAATCACAATTGTTGTGCATCGAGCTTATGATGAAAAAAGGAAAATGTAAACACTGTCTTTCCAGGACTCAATTTGCACAGATTACATATTAAATGAAGGAGGTCCAAGAAGGTGTTGTGTCTGGAGAAAAGGAAGGCGATGGAAGCATCAGAAAAGAGCCCAGGAACAGCTCAGAAAGCTTTAAAAATGGGATGCGGCAGCAAGGGGGTGAAGAGTGTAGACTGTGAAACATTCTCCTCGATTACAATGTCACTATTTTCTGGTTTAATTAGAATCAGATAAGTGTGCAATATAATCATCACCTGATAACATAATTCCGTCAAACACAGAAGAGTAATAGTCAAGCGACTGAAGCATGAACATAATTCACCTCAAGCAAGGGAGAGAAATTGTATTAGCAGAATGCTGCCAGATTCACTAATTAATTTGCTATATTATGCATGACAAGGAACAGCATAGAACAGAAAAAAGGCCTGATTTTTTCTGAGTTAGGGAGGTAGCAATGGATGTGCTTTCTCATAATTTATTTCTGCAGCAGCTTCATTATTTGATCGAGGATTGGCTAAAAGGGGTTTCCACGGGGTAGAGTCAGAGTACAGCAGTGAGCTGGTGGAGTCTGTGTACTTATCCAGTTAGCAGATGTCAGGATCACTCTGCCTCACTGCTCCTGTCTTCTTTTAGAGAGCTCCTTTCTCCACTACAGCACTAATCTGGCTCCTGCTTCTCTCAAAGTCTAAGAAATGGGCAAATTAGCATTTCTTGGCCAGTTCATCAGTAGCAGTTGATAGTCTTCAACTCTGTTGTGTTTCTCTGTCTCCCATAAATGATTGGGTTTCTAATAAAGGCAAACAAAATAGTATCCAATTCTTACTGTGTAACCTTGAAGGGACAGGCTTGCACAGGGTGAAATTTTCATTATATCCTTCAACCTACATATTGACAACAACTTGGATAGAGATCAATAGTGTATGCCTTCAAATTATTTACTTACAGACTTTCACAGAGTGGTTAAGATACTAAATTCTGCATCCAGACACATCTGGGCTCAAACCTTTGCTCTACTGCTGAAAAATCTTAATCTGTCACTTCTAAGTCTCTCTGAGCTTCAGTTTTCTCATCTGTACACAGGAAGTATAATAACCGTAATCACTACATTAATGAGATAATACTCATCAGGGGTTTTGTTGAATAAGTTGCCACCTTGTCATTCTGCCATATTCCTGCCCCTGTTGCTTTAGATCTAGATGAGAATGCAATGAGCTATGCACAGCTGGCCTCTGCTGGAGACCCACTGGCACTATCACTCCCCAGGACTGGAATAAGCCTTTCCCCTTTGGTCACTGCCACTCAGCAGAGACCATTCTGGGAACCTGCAGAAGACTTGAATGTAATGGAAAGAAAGCACAATGCTAAGGTTAACTCCCAACTAGTAAGATGTTATATTTTAATACAATCATACCAACAATGACATTAAATGTAAACAGCCTAAACACATTATGAGACAAAGATGAACAGATTGGATTTTAAAAAGCAAGAACAAATATATATTGTTTATAAGGAACCCACTTTAAATATAAAAATATAAAAGCATAGATGGGCTATAAGTAAAAGAATGAAAAATTATCTACCATGCAAATACTACTGAAAGCTATTTATTATGTGTATGCATTTAACAAAAGAGCTTCAAAACATGAAGCAAAACTGATAGAACTGAAGAAAATAGATACAATTCCACTTGGAGACTTTTCAATTTCTCTCTCAGTAATTGACACAAGAGTAGACAGATAATCAGTAAGAATAAATAAGACTATCAACCAAGTTGATCTAATTGACTTGAATAGAATATCCCATTCAACAACAATAGAATACACATTCTTTTCAAGTCTACATGGATCATTCAACAAGATATTCTAGCAATAAGGCAATCTTTATCAGGTTGAAAAGAAACAAAAGTTTGCTCTGTGACTTTGATGTAATTAAAGTTGAAATTAATAACATAAAGCTTTCTGGAATTTCTCCAAATACTTGGAAATCAAACAATGAAGTACTTAACCCTATATAGTCTATGTTTTTTCCCGTACATTCATACCTACTATAAAGTTTAATTTTTTAATTAGGCACAGTAAGAAGTTAACAACAATAATAATGAAATAGAACAATTATAATAATGCACTGTAATAAATGTTATATAAATGTGGCATTAAGTAAAATATGGGTTATTAGAACACAAGCACTGTGACGTGGGGACATTCTATCTAATAACAAAGCCAGCTACTAAGTAGCTAACAGGCAAGGAGCATCTACAACGTGGAGACACTGAGCAAGGGATGGGATGGAATGGGGTGCTGTGAGATTTCATCACAATATTCAGAAGGGCAATGTAAAACTTATGAATTGCTTATTTCTGGACTTTTCCATTTAATATTTTCAGACCATGGTCGATGCAAGTAGCTAACACCCAGAAAGTGAAACCACTGATGGGTAGGACTACTGTTTATGAAAAAGCAAAGAACCTAGTATAGCCAACTAGCTTTGAAAAAGAATAAAGTTGGAGGAATTTCACTTCCCAGTTTAAAATTTACAAGCAGCCCTGGCTGGTAGTGCAGCGGATAAGGTGCCAGTCTGCGAACCCCAAGGTTGTTGGTTTGATTCCCAGCCAGGGCACATAACTAGGTTGCAAGCCAGGTCTCCAGCCAGGTCCGTGGCTGAAGGCAGGTGAAAGGAAACCATTGATGTTTCTCTATGTCTCTCCCTCTCTGCCTCTCTCCCTTCCTCTCTTTCTGGAAATAATAAATAAAATCTTTAAAAAAAAAAAAAAAAAAAGTCCCTGGCTGGTAGCACAGTGGATAAGGCGCCGGCCTGTGAACCCAAAGATCGCAGGTTCGATTCCCCAGCCAGGGCACATAACAAGGTTGTAAACCCAGTCTCCAGTCAGGTCCGTGGCTGGAGGCAGGTGAAGGGCAACCATACATTGATGTCTCTCTCCCTCTCTGCCTCTCTCCCTTCCCCTCTTTCTAAAAATGATGAAATAAAATCTTTAAAAAAAAAACTTATAAGCATATGCAATAGCATTAGAAGACATGAAATACTTAGGGAAAAAATATGTGCAAGATCTGTATGTAGAAAATGACAAACACTGATGAAAGAAATCAAAGATAAATTGAATAAATGGAAACATATACTGTGTCTATGGACTGAAAAGTTCAATGCTGTTAAGGTGCCAGTTCTTTGCAAGTATGAATTCAGGGCAAGGCTATCAAATGCCCAGTAGGATTTTTAATAGTAATCAACAACCTGATTCTAAAATTGATTTTTTAAAAAGGCATATGAACTAGAACTGCAAAAACTATTTTTTAAAAGATGAACAAAGTTGGAGAACTCATACTACCTGATTTCAAGACTTACTCTAAAGCTACAGTATTCAAAACTGTGTGTGGTACTGGTGAAGAAGTAAACACATAAATAGACCCATACAAATATGGGCAACTTATTTTTCACAGAGGTGCAGTAACAATTCAATACACTAAAATAAATTGCTAAACATTTGTAAGCAAAATTATAAAACTCAACCAGCATGCCACATCATCTGCAATAATTAGCTTAAAATGGGTCATAGACCTGAATATAAAACCTAAAATCATAAAACTTCTAGAAGAACATGGAAGAAAATCTCTAGTATAATCTTGGCTTAAGGAAAGATAGCTTATTTTTAAATCATATTTAGTTGATTATGGTATTACAGTTGTCCCAATTTTCTCCCTCTGCTGCCCTCCACCCAGCATCCACCCTCCCTTAGGCAATCCCCACACCTTTGTTCACATCCATGGGTCATATGTGTAAGTTCTTGGACTACTCCATTTCCTATACTGTACTTTACATCCCATGGCTATTCTGTAACTACCTGTCTGTACTTTTTAGTCTCCTCATCTCTTCACCCATTCTCCCACACCTCCTCCCATCTGGCAACCATCAAAATGCTCCCTGTATTCATGATTCAGTCTCTGTTCTTCTTGTTTTCTTGGTTTGTTTTTCAGATTCAATTGTTCATAGATGTGTATTTATTACCATTTTTTAAATATTTTATTTATTATTTCCAGAGAGAGAGAGAGAGAGAGAGAGAGGAAGGGAGAGAGGCAGAGATGGGGAGAAACAGCAATGCATGGTTGCCTTTTGCCTGCCTCCAGCTATGGATCTAGCTGGACACCTGGCTTCAAACCTGGTTATGTGCCCCCTGACTGAGGAATTGAACCAGCGATCTTTGGGCTCACAGACTGGCACCTTATCCATTGCGCTACCTGCCAGGGCTTTATTACCATTTTATTGTCCATAGTTTTGATCTCTTTCTTAAATAAGTCCCTTTAACATTTCTAATAATAATGGTTTGATGATAATGAACTCCTTTAGTTTTTTCTTATCTGGGAAGCTTTTTATCTGCCCTTCAATTCTAAATGGTAACTTTGCTGGGTAGAGTAATCTTGGCTGTAGGTCCCCACTTTTCATGACTTTGAATATTTCTTGTCAATCCTCTCTAGCCTACAAAGTTTCTTTTGAGAAATCAGCTAACAGTCTTATAGGAACTCCCCTGTAGGTAACTAATTTCTTTTCTCTTGCTACTTTTAAGAGTCTCTTTATCTTTAACCATTGGCATTTTAATTATGATGCATCTCAGAATGGGCCTCTTTGCATCCATCCTGTTTAGGAGTCCCTGTGCTTCCTGGACTCCCATGACTATTTCCTTCACCAAATTAGGAAAATTTTTCTTCATTATTTTTTCGAATAGATTTCAAGTTTCTGACTCTTTCTCTTCACTCTCTGGCACCCCAATGATGTAACTTATGAAATGCTTGAAGTTACACTATCCTCATTGTTTTGGATTTTTTTCTTGTTGTTCTGATTGGTTGTGTTTTGCTTCTGTATATTCCAATTCATTGAATTGATTCTCAACTTCATCCATTCTACTGCTATTTTCATGTAAATTGTTCTTCACTTCACTTAGTATATTCTTCATTTCTAACTTTTTCACACTGCTGAGGTCCTCACTAAGTTCCTTGAGCACCCCTGTAATGGGTGTTTTGAACTCTCCATCTAATAGATTATTTATCTCCATTTTATTTAGTTCTTTTCCTGGAGTTTTGATCTGTTCTTTCGTTTGGGCCATATTTCTTTGTCTCCTCATTTTGGCAGCCCCTCTGTATTTGTTTCTACTTATTAGATAGAGTTGTTGTGACTCTCTGTCTTGGTAGTATGGCCTAATGTAGTAGGTATCCTATACGGTTTAGTGACACAACCTCCCCTGTCACCTAAGCTGGTGCACCCTTCATGTGGGCTGAGTACACCCTTCTCTTTAGTTGAGCCTTGATTGCTATTGGCAGGTCAATGGGAGGGATTTACCAAGCCAGTCAGCTGCAAGAACTGACTGTGAATACTGACCACCAATCTCTGCCTTCTATGGAGGATCAGCTGTGCAGGGACAAGGTGGAGGTACTCTGATGTGGTCTGTAGCTATCCATTGCATTCAGAGGGTACGCAGGCTCTGAGGATTTCTGGGTGGTGCAAGCCAAGGTCAGCCTCCACCTGTGCTCTGCCTGGGGCCACCCTGCATGCAATCTGAGATGGCTGCTACTTGTGCTGCACTTGGAGATTTCCAGGCAAAGCCAAACTATGAATGTAGGGTGGCTGCTTCTAGTGCCAGGCCTAGGGCCACTTAGGAAGAGATACTGGGTCTCTGGGCTTACTGTGGTCAGCTGTTGCTTGTTTGAGAGGATTTAGGAAGTTGTAAAGCAAGAGCCAAGACCAGCCATTCCTATGGAAAAGTTACAGTTAACAGTTTGGGTAGGCCTGTAAGTTGGGTGGGAGTCTCAGGGGGTCTCCAAGACAGGTAAAACAGTGTTAGCCAGGTAATAGGAGTCTCAGATATGGCATCTAGCTGCCAGTTCTTAGTTCTGTTGAGGGAAGGGACATTGGCCTCTATCCACCTTTCTGTTGGGAAAAACACTGTCCCCCAGCTCCCATTTTTATGCCAGACAACTCAGTTCCTTCCTATATGACACTGGTGCCTTTCAAGCTGCTACCCTCGTGCTGGAGCTCAGAGGGAGTGAGTCTGAGTAAGTCTGTGTGTGGGTTCTTTAAGGGGATCTGCATGAGACTCCAGAAGTTTTTTCCACCAACTAAATCCCTGCAGATTTTTGCAGCTAGAAGTTATGGAGACTTATCTTCTTGGCACTGGAATTGTGGGCTGGCAGGCCTGAGGTGAGGCTGGAACTCCTCACTCCCAAGATATCCCTTCCAAATTTTTATCCACCACACGTGGATGTGGGACCACTCCATTTCATGTCTGCACCCCTCCTGCCAGTCTGAATGGACCTGGTTTCTTTAATTCCATAGTTACCAGACTTTCATTTTACTCAATTTCTTATGGTTCTGAGTGACAGTTGTTCTCCAGTTTAGTTGTAATTTTGTTGTGGTCGTGTGAAGAGGCAAGCTGTTGTTTACTTATGCCTCCTTCTTGACCAGAAGTCCTCAAGGAAAAATATGTTAGATATGATACCAAAAACATAGTCCACCAGTGCAAAAATTGAGAAATTTTACTTGATCAAAATGTAATTTTTCTTTTCAATGGCACTGTTAAGAGAATTGAAAAGGCAAGCCACAGACTGGGAAAACCATTTGCAAACTCCATATCTTTTGTCAGGACTTATATCCAGGATGTATAAAGAAAACTTAAAACTCAGTAATAAGAAACAAGCCACTCCGTTTAAAAAAATAATAAAGTAAAAGATTTGAACAGACACTCCACCAAAGAAAATATGAGAATGGGAAATTAGCACCCTAAAAAAGCAGCTCAGTGTGGAACCCCAGCAAAAGCCTGACGTGTATTAGTGTATTACTCGCATTATTGAAACTAGGAAAGGAGGAAGTTTATTTAATGACCTAGTTAAGGAGCAGTGCGGTCGCTCTGCAGGGACAAAGGGATTTTGGGACTCCAGGAGGTCCATAGGCGCCGAGCAGGAAACCGCCGGCGGGAAAGACTGTTGACCCAAGATAAATTTGTGACACTGATTAGGGCAGCCCTGACACAGGCTGATTAAGGCCTCAGACCACCTCAGACCACCTCAGACCACCACCCCGAGAGCCAATCGCTAACTGCCATCTTACCTTCTGTGCCCGTACTTGCTTGCTCTGCCATAAAAAGCCCTAGCTGTAAGCGACAGGCGCGATTCTCATTTGGTAGCCCTGGTGGGTGTTGGGTCCTCGGACCCTCTGAGAGTTCGCCCCTGCGCAGGTTAAAACTCGGCCAATAAATAACATCTTTGAATCCCCGAAAGTCTCCAGCGTTTGATGTGTCGTTTTCGTGCTCGCGCATAACACTCAGTATCTTTAGTTATTAACTAAACCCGCAATGAGAAACCAGTACCCACCTGTTAGAAAGGTGTGGGCTTCTTCAACTGACAACACCATAAGGTGTCAAGGATATGAAGCAACAGACACACACATTGCAAGTGGGGGCGAGAAGTGGTACAGCCACTTTGGAAAGCATTTGGGGAATTTCTTACGAAGTTCAGTATATACTTAAATGATTCAGCGATCTGGCTGCTAGGCATTTACCAAATGAAATAAACATGTTTGCTTACATAAAATCCTGTACACAAATATTCTGGCCACACTGCCAGAGTCACCCTCCTTGGAAACAACCTAAATATCCTTCAGCTAGTGAATAAATAAACGGTGCTATATATCTACACACTGGACTCAGCAGTAGAAAGGAAGAAACTATTGACACACTTAACAACTATATGAATCTCAAATGCTAAATGGAAAAAGGCCCCATGCTGAAGATTCCACTTAAATGACATTCTGGAAAAGGCAAAACTGTTGAGTCAGAAAACAGGTCAGTGGTTGCCAGAGGCAGAGGTAGAAGGAGGGGCTGACAACAAAGACACAGGTAACAATTTGGGGGATGCCTGAAATGTTCTATAGCTTGATTACAGTGTTTCTATGACTGTATGTGTTTGTCGCAATTCGCAAAAAAACAAAGTCAAATGGCCAACACTTCTCATTTACGATAGCTACCATTTACAATGGCACCAAAAGATATTAAGTATCACATATCTAAACCCATTGAATTCTACTCTGAATTAGGTCTTAGTAAAAAGGGAAAATTTTTCTGTACCTAAATTCTATCTCAATAGGTTTTTTAAAATGTGATGTCCATTTCTTATTTTATAACCTAAAGTAGTATCTAGAGCCATGTCTGGTCCATAATAGATGCTTGATAAATATTTATTGAATAAATAGAGCCATTTTTATTACAACTGATTTTTCATCATTGCAGTGGCTACTGTTTTTGTCTGCTCAGCACCTCACCCCCCACCCCCATCTCCCTTCTGCTAATAGGCCCCACCTCTCTGGCCACAGTAACCTGGCCCATTATGAGCATGTAACACAAACTTAGACAATCAGGGTCTTTCCTCAGGGCTTTTTCCAACTGAAACTAGTGATAACAGTACCTTTTCTTCTTTCTGGTTATATTTAGAATGTGTGCCAGATCAGCCTGAAGCAATGTTTTCTCCTAGCAGAAGAGCTGGTCCAGAGCCTGAAGCTGACAGGAAAGGGAGAAACAAAAATAAAAGACAGAACAAAAGAGAATCAATGGTGTTGAGTCCTTGGACCCAAATGTCTAGAGGCCACATCCACTCCTGCCTGATACCAAAGACTTTGAAAATGGGTAAAGACAATAATAGTAATAATAATAGCCAACATTTATTAAATGCTTGTGCTCTACCAGGCACACTTTTCTCATATTTCATTCAATCCTTACTATAACACTATGAGCTAGGCACTCCTTTTATCTAGAAACCTTAAAGAGGTTATGTTAATTTCTCCATGGTCTCACAGTAGGTACAATTAGTATTCATATAGCATGAATACCATTTACTTTCTCTATGTTCAGCTACTTAAATGACCTGGGACACTTACAAAACAATCCTAGCCTTGGTCGGGTAGGTTAGTTGGTTAGAGCATTGTCCTGATACACCAAGGTTGCTGGTTTGATCCCCAGTCAGGACCATACAAGAACCCACCAATGAATGCATAAGTGAGTGGAACAACAAATCAATGTTTCCCTCCTTCTCTCTCAAATCAATTTAATATAAAATGTTTAAATCCCATCCATCAGGCCATACCCCATGACCAACCAAACCAAAATCTCTGGGTTAGGACCTGAATGTCCTATTTATTTAAAGCTCCTCGGTGATTCCAAAGTAGGGCCCAAATCAAGAACCCCTGACTCAACTGTCCCCTTGTAACTGAGAAAACTGGGGCCCGTTCATGTGGTACCTTGGTGTATGACCCAACAATTAGTGTTGACACTAATTGTTGTTTTTTTTTTTCTTTCTTCCTTTTTAAAGATTTTATTCATTATTTTCAGAGAAAAGGGCAGGGAGGAAGGAAGAAAGGGAGAAGCATCAATGTATGATTGCCTTTCACCTGCCTCCAGCTAAGAACCTGGCTTGCAACCTGGTTATGTGCCCTGACAGGGAATCAAACCAGCGACCTTTGGGTTCACAGGCTGGCGCCCATCCACTGAGCCACCAGCCAGGTCCAGAAACAAGTCTTTATTTATAATATTCCATTTTACTGGGAGCACTTCAGCTCAGAGCCCTGTTCTCCCACGAGACCCAGCACTTCCCTTGCCCTCCCAAAAGCTATAAGCCAAAACCAAGCACCATACTTCTCCATATCCTTATCTGTACTTAAGCCGGCTGTGCAAACAGTCCTCCAGTCCCTCTGGAAGGCAGACTCAGGGTTTTAAAGTCACCATCCTTTCACAGCAGCTCTCTCCTTCAGGACCTGGGGTGTGTTGTCTCAGCCTCCATATACTTAGTCCAGGAAAGCATGTGCCATGTTACACTGGCTCACCGTGAAGTCCAGGGAAGGCACAAGTCCTTAGAGACTGTCCTGAGTTCCAAGAATCCACAGAGTCTGGGTCTGTCAGGCAGAGTCCCTGGTGGCTTCAGAGGCAGCTGGAGCTGGCACAGTCAGAGCAGCAGCATCCCTGCTTTTTCACTAGCCCAGGCCACAGGGCTGGATCCAGACTACAAACTATAGCTGCTTGCTCATCACTCCTACATCATAGCCCCCTTCTCCCTCACTGCTACCCACCCTCCTTTTAAATCCTGACCCAGAACTTCCTATGTGGCCTCATCTCTAACTCCTTCCGCAATGAGCTGCATTGCAAGCTTCCACCTATTGTTGACATTCTTTCAGCTGTCATTTTTAGTCAGGGCAAGAGTTTCCATCACAGGGGTTTCTGGGAAGGGCCTGCATCTCCCCTGCCTATGTCAGGGGTCAGGGGTCAAGATACATCATGAAAGTCACTACACCTTTTGCCCCAGGGCAGTAGCCCAAACTATTATCTGGCTACCAACTTGCCAAAGATATGCAAAGTACCTTAAAGGCTGCATTGTCTCTTTCCTCCATCCCCCAACATTAGGGATTTCTCCCCTACTCATACCACTTTTCACCCTGACTCAAAGGTCATTCTTTACTACTGAAGGCACTTCCTGCACCCCCTCCCCAACTATAACTGATAACGTGCCTCATCCTCCACAGAATTAAATAAGGATCCAGAATTAAAACATCATTTCCAGAATTTTCAGAACTAAATTAGGATCTCAGTTAAAACACTCTCAGGCCAGAAATAGAAGGCTTTTTTAGGGGGTAAAAATAGAGGTTTTGTACATTGATTTTATGGCGTTGTTTATTTGGGCCACAAAGGGAGGTATTCAGAACATGATAACCTGAAACCTTATTAAGCCCTCAGTGACACATGCCTTTTGTTAATACAAGAGAGACACAGGAAGAAATTAACTAAGTCCCAGGGCTCTGTAATTACTCCACATTTGGGTTTGAACACGCAAATCCTGGTTCTTACACAACAGCAATAATAATAATATATGTTGTCTAGACAATGTGGTTTTCTGCCATATTTTCATCTCATTTTCAGGGACAGTCTTTTTCTTTGGGAGAGACTTGCAGAGAGATAAAATTTGGGGTTTGAAACTGCATTTATCCATCAGTTTGTCACTGGTTCGAAGGAACTAATCCATCACTCCATTATTTTTCCTTTCTCCTGCAAGGAGAGTTGCTGCTGACTGACATTTGCTATGTGGCCTCTTAGTCAGAAATAAAGCTGTTTCTGTCCCAGCAAAGAGTTTTACTGTATTCTCTGGAAGAGAGTAAGCTATGCTGGATTCTAACCCATGAAACAGAAAGGATGGCAGATTGAAAATATTAGTTTGCACCTGATGGGAAGGTTTGGATTCATTCCACCAAGTAGACATGACCTTACACTACCCTTCTAGCTTTAAACTCCAGGACAAGTCTAGCACTACTGAGGAACAGCCCACCCTCAGGCCACTCCCTGTAAGGTTGTCGTTGTTTTTTTAATATGTTAAATTTGTGGGCACTGGTGAGTGGATAGAATGCTGAATGTTAACTAGCTTGCTTGGGGGTTAAAAAGAATAGATTAGTTTAGGACCTAACCAGGCTTCGGTTCTGTATGAGTCAGCTCCAGCTGCCTTAACAAAAGACCACAAGCTGGATGGTTTAAACAACAGAAATTCATTGTTTTCCTGAGTTCTGAAAACAAATGTCCAAGGTCAAGGTGGCAGGAAATTTAGTTTCTGATGAGATTTCTTTTCCTGGCTTGTAGGCAGCCACCTCTAGCTGTGGCCTCACATGTCAGAGAGACCACTGGTATCTCTCCTCTTCTTATAAGGACACTAGTCCTATCAGATTGGGGCCCCACCTTTATGATCTCATATAACCTTCATTACCTTCCCAGCTCCAAATGTAAGCTAGTCACACTGGGGGTTAGGCTTCAACATAATGAATTTAGGGAGACACCATTCTGTTCACAACAGGTTCCATCTGAGCTCTACCATCGGACTATCTGTGTGACTCTGGGCCTCATTTTTATCATCTTGTCAAATGGCAATAATAATATCTAATTCCTAGAGTGGTTCTGACAATTAAATGAGAGGATGCTTGCAAAGAGATCAGCACAGTGCCTCCCACATAGTAAGCACTAAGATACCATAATTTTAATTCAGTTTGGCAATTGAAGTTCAAACACTGGACTCAGTCGAGCAGTGAAGTGAATTGAGTTGTATTTTGAGGGCCACCTCTTTCCTCCCTGCACCTGGTCCCACTACAGAGCCCACTTAGAACTCAACCTTTCTTCTCCAGGCTGCAACTCAAATCAACAGTCACTCCATCCATTATAGACCCCAATTTCTTGGTCCATAAAATGGAAATATGACGCCAAACCTTCAAGACTGCTATGAAGACAGAATTAAATATATATTAATGTATTATATGTTAATATATTACATATAACATATAATAATTATATGTTAATATAATACGGCATGGCACTAACAGCACCATCTGGAACCAAATAAATTATTTATTGTACACACACACACACACACACACACACACTATTCTAATTCCATAAGGGCCTGCCCTTGACATTCTCCCTTCCCTACTGTGGCAGTCCTACATCTCCTGTAATCTGAAGTAGAAATGATCAATGAAAAGCATTGTTCCATTTTACTGATCATGCTGAGGCAAGATGTTAATTACTGAGGCCTCAGCCAAGATGAGAAACTTTTTCAAAGGGACATCTCCAGAGTCTCCCAGAGGGAAAGATCAATGTCCCCTAAATGCTTTGAATGGGGAATCTGGTAGGGTCTCAGAGATTCCCCAGTGAAATGCAAATTTGCCTGGGAAGGGTTTATCTAAAACACCAGCTAATAGTTTAGTTATCACTTGGCACAGAGCAGGGATTATCTGAAACTGGGACTTGATAGGGACTCTGGAGAGAACAGAAGGCACAAAAAGTGAGAGCAGAAAGAGCCTAATTTCTGCTTTTAATTTTTCCTGGGACATGGTTTTCATATACTTCCCTCTCAAGCCTGAGCTTAAAAAAAATGATAGCCTAACAAGCAAAACAGAACCAAGTATATGAATACAAGGAATAGGCCTTCAGTGGTCAGGGGAAAAGGGGTTGGGGGGAGGGGGGAGGCAGAGGCAAGAAAGGGGAGCAGCTTAGACAAGAACCTAGTATAAAGGAACCATGGATGTGGACAACAGGGGGGATTGACTTTGGGGGGAATGGGTGGGTGGGGAGGGGGACAGAGGGGAGCAAAAAGGGGATGGATGTAATACAACAACAATAAAATTAAAAAAAAAAAAAAAAAATATGATAGCCACTACAGTTTACAGAGCATTTCCTATGTGTCAGGTTCTACGGTCGGCACCCAAGAAAATGACTTTATTTAACCCCAACTCCTAATGTGCCCTAGCTGTGTGGCCTTGGGCAACTTACAGCAGCTCAATGAGACTCCTTTTTGTTTTGCTTTGTTTTTCAGCAAAAATATTTAACAATAAGGGGTTAACACATATTGAGTATTTACCCCAGCCATGATTTTATATTAATTCATTTAAGTTTCATAATACCCCTATGAAGTACTATTATTATTGTACTTTACAGATGAGAATACTGGAGTTTAGAGAAGTTAAATAAACTTGCCTGAAATCACAGAGTCAGGGACTGACACTGCCTAGATTTAAACCAGAAAAGCCCAAGCTCTTGGCCTCTATGTTGCCTCCTAACACTGAGTTCAGCAAAGAGAAAGTCTTCAAAATCATTAGCTATTATTGCTATTACTCTATGGTAATAAGAAAATAATAATGAAGAAATATTTTTATCATCAACTCTATCGTTATTAAAGAATTCCACAAAGGTAATTTTTGGAAATGAAAAAAATACCCCTGTCTAGTAGCTCACTGGATAGGCACCAGCCTGTGAACCCAATGGTTGCTGGTTCAATTCCTAGCCAGGGCACATAGCCAGGTCCATAGCTGGAGGCAGGTGAAAGGCAACCATACATTGATGTTTCTCTGCCTCTTTGCCTCTCTCCCTTTCCCTTTCTTTGAAAATAATAAATACAATCTTTTAAAAAATAAAATAAATGAAAATTAAGATATTAAAATGAACTATCTACATTTGTATTACTTAGGGGCATTTGAAAATAAGCAATAGATAAAGGAGTTCATTACCACCAAACCAGTATTATAAGGATTGTTAATGGCCTTCTTTAAGAAGAAAAAATGAAATAGAAATAGAGGGGGAACATAGGTATAAAGAATAATATGGCAACAAATAAGCACCTATCAATAATAACTTTAAATATAAACAGATTAAATGTTCCAATCAAAAGACATAGGGTAGGTGAATGGATAAGAAAACAACCCATACACATGCTTTCAATAGAGACCCACCTCAGAACAAAACATACATACAGACTGAAAGTGAAGGGATGGAAAAAATATTCCATGCAAATGAAAAAAAGCTGGAGAAGCAATACTTATACCAGACAAAATAGTCTTCAGAACAAAGTCATAACAAGAGACAAAGGACATTGCATGATACTAAAAGGATCGATCTAGCAAGAAGATATAATCCTTGTAAATTTTATACACATCCAACAGAGGAGCACCTAAATATATAAAAAAGTTTTTGGTGAACATTAAGAGAGTGATCAACAGAAACACAGTAATAGTTGGGGATTTTAACACCCCACTGACATCAATGGACAGATCTTAGAAACAAAAAATCAACAGGACAACAGCAACCTTAAAACACACAAGAACTGGATGGATTTAATTGATATTGACAATATTTCATTCTAAAGGAGCAGAGTATATTTTTTTCAAGTGAACATGAAATAGTCTTTAAGACAGTCTACATGTTAGGACACAAGATGAGTCTTAATAAATCAACATATTGAAATTATAACAAGCTGACTACAATGGTATAAAACTAGAAATCAATTACAATTTAAAAAATGCTGAAAAACACACAAACACATGAAGGCTAAATTATATATTATTAAATAATGAATGGGGTTAACAATGAAATCAAAAAAGAAATCAAGTTACCTAGGCAAAAAAAAAAAAAAAAAAAAAAGATTATACAACAATCCAAAATCTATGGGACACCGCAAAAGCAGCCCTACAGGGCAAATACATAGCATTACAGGCCTTCCTCAAGAAACAAACAAAAAAAGTCTCAAACAAACAATCTAACCCTACACTACACCTAAAAGAACTAGAAAAAGAACAACAAACAAAGCCTAAAGTAGAAGAAAATAACAAATACCAGAGCAGAAATAAATGACATAGAGATTAAAAACAAATACAAAAGATCAATGAAACCAAGAGCTGGTTCTTTGAAAAGGGAAACAAGATCAACAAACATTTAATCAGGCTCATCAAGAAAAAATGAGAGAGGACCCAAATAAATGAAAATCAGAAATAAAGGAGGAGACGTAACAAGTGACACCATAGAATTACAAAAAAATTATAAGAAAATACTATGAACAACTATATGCCAACACATTGGACAACCTGGGAAAAATTGATAAGTTCCTAGGAACATACAATCTTCCACAACTGAGTCAGGAAGAATCAGAAAAGCTGAATATACCAATTACAACTAATGAAATCAAAACAATTAAAAAGAAAAACAAAACAAAAAAACTCCCAACAAGTAAGTCTTGGACCAGATGGCTTCATAGGTGAATTTTACCAAATGTTAAAAGAAGAACTAACATCCATTCTTCTCAAACCATTCTCAAAATATCAAAAAGAGGGAAGGCTTCCAAGTTCTTCTTATGAGGCCAGCATTATTCTAAATCCGAGGCAGACAGACACTATGAAGAATAAAACACAGTGGCAAACACAAGGCCGGTGGGTCAAATCTGGCCCTCCATCTTGTTTTATCTGGCCAGACACCTTCCGCCTAGCACCTTGTTTCTACCTGGCTAGCTTAACTATTAAGGAGTAGTTACATTTTTTTTTTTTTTTGGGGGGGGAGTAATTACATTTATACAGTCCTAAAATTACATGCTGCCTTTTGAAGGCAACTGTAAGGCTGATGTGGACCTCAGTGAAAATGAGTTTGACACCCCTGAAATAAAATTATGGATTAATATCCCTAATGAATATAGATGCTAAAATTCTCAAAAAGATATTAGTAAACTAGATCCAGCGATACATTTAAAAGATCATACACCATAATCAAATCAAATTTGTTTCAGGGATGCAAGGTGGTACAACATTCACAAACCAATCATTGTGATACTCAAATAAAATGAAAGATAAAAACACATGATAACATCAATAGATGCAGAAATACACTTGATAAAATTCAGCACACATTTATAATAAAAACTCTCAGCAAAGTGGGAATGGAGAGAACATACCTCAACATAATAAAGGCCAAATATAACCCACAGCCAACATCATACAATGGGCAAAACTAAGTGTTTCCCTTAAGAACAGGAAGAGCTCTGTCTAGGTAGTTAGGTTGGTTAGAACATTATCCACACACATCTAGGTTACGGGTTTAATCCTCAATAAGGCACATACATAAAGCAACCAATGAATGGATAACTAAACAGAACAACAAATTGATGTATCTTTCTCAAATTAGTAAATAAAAATTTAAGGAACAAGAACAAGATAGGGATATTTACTTTCACCACTCTTATTAAACAAAATGCTGGAAATTCTAGCCACAGCAATTAGACAAGAAGAAGAAATAAAAGGCATCCGAAGAACCAAGATGGCAGAGGATTAAGTGGAGCTGCACCAATCTCCTCCCAACACCAAAATGGAATTACAAATTAATTGGGGAGAAATCATCCAGCATAACCAACAGAACACCAACTGGAGAGAAGTCTTATTACCACGGACAGAACAGAAGAGCGGATTCATCACAACGTGACCGGTAGGAAGTGTGGAGACGTGAGAGGCTGGCGGGGCTCACACAGGTGGCAGCTGAAGGGACAGAGAAACACCCCAGTAGCCAGGAGCTCCACCTGAGAAGGGTGGGATCTAAACCCTTAACTGGGCTTCCCAGCCTATAGCAACAAAGCTGAGAGTAAAACAGCGCCCAGCTGTGAAAAGCAAAAAGCCACCAGGTTTAACCAGTTTGACAGAGAGACGGAGTTCTTAAAGGGACCATGCACAAAAATACAGAGGCACCCACCTACCCTGGGCTCCAGTAGAGAAAGGGCAGAGTGGACTAGAGAAGCTTGGGGAGATTTTGGGTCAGTGGCTTTAGAGGGAGAGCTGAGGGAGAAACCAGTGAGTCCAGTGCTGACCCATCCCCCATACAGCCAGAGACCACTCTTCTCCAAAGGGCAGGAGCCTGAGGGGAAGCCACAGCCCCACCCATAGGAAAATCTGCCCCATCCATCAGTGCCTAAACCTGGCCTTAGATCACATGTTGATTGGATTAACAACTGAATTCATCTGCCCCACCCAGACGTGCCTAGAACTGACCACTGATCACAGACTGATTGGATTCACAACTAACGGAGACAAAGGCAGTGGATCTCTAGTAGTCTCCAACTGGCTAACTAGGCCCAGATGGGACAGAAGCTGACGTCACCTAGCACAGATCCAGGAAGTAAAAAAAACAGTGCACCTCTACACCACAGAAGGTCACACCACTAAGACAGTAAGTCAAAGCAGACCAATCTAAGAAGCAGGAATAAACAAGAGCTACCTCAGATGGGGAGAAAAAGAAATAAACACTTAGTAAATGGAAAGAAGGAATCTCCAGGAAGAGTGCTAAATGAAATAGAGGCAAGCACCCTATCAAACATGGAATTCAAAATAATGATGGTAGAGAAGTTCAATGAGCTCAACGAATTCAAAGAAAACTACAAACACCTTCAGGGGAACTACAAAGAATTCCAGGAGAACTACAGAGAACTCCAGGGAAGCTACAAGGAAACTTACTGAGAACTACCCAAGCATTAAAAAGGACATAGAAGCCATCAATAAGAGCCAGTAGGAAATGAAGAATACCATTTCTGAATTGAAGAACACAGTAGGAGGAATCAAAAGCAGGCTAGAGAAAGCAGAGGATTGGATCATCGAGCTGGAGGTCGATGTAGAAAAAAATTCCCAGGCAGTGCTACAAAATGAAAAAAGACTGAAAAAGAATGAAGATGTTTTAAGAGAGCTGCAGGACAACGTGAAACATAAGAACATCTGTATCATAGGGATACCAGAAGGAGAAGAGGAGGATCAAGGGATAGAAAACCTCTTTGAAAAAGTAATGACAGAAAACTTCCCTAACTTGAGGAGAGAAAATGTCATGCAAACTCAGGAAGCACAGAGGGTCCCAAGGAAGATGAACCCAAACAGGCCCACTCCAAGACATATCCTCATGAAAATGGCAAATTTCAAAGACAAGGAGAGAATCCTAAAAGCAGCAAGAGAGAAACAGCTAATAACATACAAGGGGGCTCCCATAAGGTTATCAGCTGATTCCTCAACAGAAACACAACAAGCCAAAAGGGTATGGCAAAAAATATTTCAAGCAATGAAATGCAAAGGTTTGCAACCAAGACTACTCTACTCAGCAAGGCTGTCATTCAAAATGGAAGATGAAATAAGGAGTTTCCCAGACAAAAGAAGTCTAAAGGAATACATCTCCATCAAACCAGCATTGCAAGAGATGCTAAAGGGTCTGCTTTAAGAAGATGAAGTAACAGAGACAGATAGGAACACAGGTACAAAGGTAAATGGATTAAATGCACTAATCAAAAGACATAGGGCAGCTGAATGGATAAGAACCAACTTTGACTTATGAATGCTTTCAAGTGATCTTGTTATGAATAGATTTTACTAAATAAGGTTCAATTTTGTGTATTACTTATATCTGTATTACTGCAGGTTAAGTTTTCTTAGATTGGAACCTTTTCATTATATGGGACAACCAGGTTACTTGAAGTAACTCAGAAAAATCAAATGCAGTTAAGGAAGAAGAAAAAAGTAAAATGTGGATATATATTACATAGAAGACATGCTACCTTTCTTATTCACTGTTACAAAATATGTGCTTATTTGTGGGTGTGTAATATATAGATGTTGTTAGCAATTTATGTTTTAAATAGCAACCAACTGGTCATGGGTGTGTTGTGAAATCAGTCCATCTTTAGGTTAGAAAAGATGCTGAGATGGAAGTTGCAAACTACTAAACTATGTGATTCGGGTACATAGACAATATATATTCTCATATTAGCATGTAAATAAGATGAGATTCCTTTCAACTAAGTTGTGGAAATATACATTTCCAGTTATGAAGGCCCCCAAACTGGGGATGCTTGGGAAAAGGAATTAATACTATAGTAAACTTTATTATTGAAATGTGAACATATCTAATCTCTACCTCAACAGACTCTTAAATAGTTAAGGGGTTAGTTTAGGACCACATAGGAAGTCAACCACAAGTTCAAAAAATAGCTAGAATACTATTCTAAAAAATTATTTAAATCCTAGGGATGTTTATTTTTTACCTCAACTTAGTAGACATAACAATTTCTACTCTGGGAACTGGCTAAGCACTGCAAGTGCCATTATTTCTGAAGGCTTTGACTTGTAAAACACTTCTTTCAACAGAGGGTGTTGAAAGTAGTAAGACCTGTGCACAGCCTAAATAAATAAATAAATAAATAAATTTATTTACTATTTAAGATGGAAAACTCCAAAAGGAATAAGTTGTAGTTTCAATAGCTTAAAATAAGTTGAGTTGTATTATGGGAATGGATAGGATGTAACTCAAAAACCAAATTCATTTTTTACTATGGGTTTGGCACTGTCTCTAGGACAACTTTCACAAAAGTAAGTTCTGCAATACACCATTTCTGTGATATACTTCACAAAAATAGCATTCCAGAGTAAAATAAGTATTAAAGAAAAAAACATTTGCTTAATTTTGCTACAATATATCTAAAATACTATCATTTAACATGTAATAATTATATAAGCTATTCACATATTTTAAATTTTTTGTATTAATTCTTCAAAATCCAGTATGTACTTTAAATATGTGTAAAAATATGTATGGGTATAAATGTATTTTTGCATGTGTTTGGTAATATTGCAATTCATATTACTTAAAAGAGTAATTCTTGAAACAAATGAATTAACATAAGCATTTTGAAATAATGAAAAGAAAACTTTGTATTAATATGATTTGAGAAGCTGACAGAAGGCAGTAATTAAATGGTGAATTGTCTGGATGTGAAAGGAAAAAAAGAAGTATACATTGGTGGTTACAGAATAGACAGGGGACGTTAAGAAGAACAAAGGAAATAGAGAAGCCAAGGAACTTAAATGCATGACTCATGGACATGAACTAAGGGGGGCATTGTTGGAGGAAATGGGGTACTGGGTGGAGGGGGGCCAAGGGTGTAAAATTGGGACAACTGTAATAGCAAAATAAATAAAATATATTAAAAAACAAAAGAAAAATGTAAAAAAACAATCCCATTTACTAATACAACAAAAAAATAAGGTATCTAGGAATAAATTTAACCAAGGAGGTAAAAGATCTGTACTTAGAAAATTATAGGACACTGAAGAGAGAAATTGAGGAAGATACAAATAATTGAAAGTATATACCAATCTTGTGGATAAGAAGAATTAACATCATTAAAAGGTCCATACTACCCAAAGCAACCTATAGATTCAACAGGTTTTATTAAAATACCAATGCCATATCTCACAGAACTAAAACAAATCTTCCAAAAATTTATATAAAACCACAAAAGACCCCAAATAGCCTCAGCAATCTGGGAAGAACAAAGTTGGAGGTATCACACTATACCTGTACTTTGATAGTACAGTATCAAACTATACTATAAGGCCATAGTAATCAAAACAGCATGCTACTGGCATAAGACAAGGCATATAGATCAACAGAACAGAGAGCCCAGAAATAAACTCATGCCATTAAGGTCAATTAATACTTTTCAAAGGACAGTGACTTCTGATCAAGATGGAGGCATAGGTAAACATGCTTTGCCTCCTAACTCCTCACACAACTACAGAAAAAATTACAATCAGACTTCCACACAAATAGCACCCAGAACTGTCAGGAAATCAAGTTGTATAGAAGTCTGAAACCAAGGATTTAAAGAAGCCACATTCATCGAGATGGGTAGGAGGGGCAAAGATGCAGAAATGGGCAGAGAGGAACAGAGATCCAGTGTGGTGTGAAGAGGTGGTGAAACAGGCAATCCCACATTCACAAGCAATGGATAAAAATCAGGGGGGATACCACGGGAGCAAAGGATCCCAGCCCTAGACCAGACCACACATCCCAGGGTTCCACTGTCAGGAAAATAAAGCCCCATAACTTCTAGCTATACAAACAAGTGGGGGCTGGGGCGGCAGAAGAAATTGTCAGATTTTCAAGACACTCTGCTTAGAAGGCCCACAAAGACTTAGAACTTACGCATACCCACCTCCTCTGGGATTTAGCACCAGAGCAACAACTGGCAGGGCATGAATTGCATACAGGGAGTAAATAAAGTGACTGGAAATAGGGCAAGTGCCAGGCAAACCTCCAGAAACCACCAGGCAGCAGTATTATCCGTTCTCTAAGCCCCTCCACACACACAGAGCCACAAAATGATGAAGCGGGTTGTCTGACTCAGGTGATTACCTGAGGCTTCACCCCACACCATTTACAGATGCCTTTTCTACAATAGGCCATACTACTAAGGCAGGAGGTCAAAGTAGCTCTTCCTAATACACAGAAACAAACACAGGGAGACTGCCAAACTGACAAACAAAGAAATATGGCCTAAATGAAAGAATAGAACGAAACCCCAGAAAAATGAACTAAACAAAATGGAGATAACTAACCTAACAGATGCAGAGTTCAAAACACTGGTTATCAGGATGCTCAAAGAACTCATTGAGTATGGCAACAACATAAAAAAGACCCAGGAAAAAAATGAAGATTTTATTAAATGAAATAAAGAAAAATCTACAGGGAGCCAACAATGGAGAAGATGATGCTGAGGTTCAATTCAATAATTTGGAACAAAAGAAGAAATAATCATTCAACCAAAACAGCAAGAAGAAAGAAGAATTCAAAAACACAAGGATAGTATAAGGAGCTCTGGGACATCTCCAAACATACCAACATGAGAATCATAGGATTCTCATGGAGGAAAAGATGAAGAACAGGAGGAAAAGATGAAGAACAAGAAATTTAAAACTTATTTAAAGAAATAATGAAAAGAAAAAAGTCTCTAATTTGGTGAAGGAAATAGACATACAAGTCCAGGAAGCACAGAGAACCCTAAAGAAGTTGAACTCAAAGAGTATATATATATGTCAACACCAAGACATATCATAATTAAAATGCCAAAGGCCAAAAATAAAGAGAGAACCTTAAAAGCAGCAAGAGAAGAGTTCCCTGCAAAGGAGTTCCCATAAGACTGTAAGCTGATTTCTCAAAAGAAACTTTGCAGGCAAGAAGAGACTGGCAAGAAGTATTGAAAGTGATGAAAAACAAGGACCTATAACCTAGATTACTCTATGCAGCAAAGCTATTATTGAGAATGGAAGGGCAGATAAAGTGCTTCCTAGATGAGGTAAAGTTAAAGGAGCTCATCATCACCAAGCCCTAATAAATATGAAATGTTAAAGGGACTTATTTAGGAAAAAGAAGATCACAACTATAAACACTAAAATGGCAACAAATTCACAACTATCAACTACTGAATCTACAAAACAAACTAAGCAAACAACCAGAACAGAAACAGAATCATAGGTATGGAGATCATTTGGAGGGTTATCGGCTGGGAGGAGGAAGGGGGAGAATGAGGGAAAAGGTTCAGGGATTAAGAAGCATAATTAGTAGGTACAAAATAGACAGGGGAATGTTAAGAATAGTATAGGAAACAGAGAAGCTAAATAAGTTATATGCATGACCCATGGACATGAATAAGGGACGCCTACTGGAGGGAAAGGGTACTGGGCAGAGTAGGGCAAGGGGGAAAATTGGGACAATTGTAATAGCATAATAAAATATATTTGAAATATTTGACAAAGGAGGCAAAAACATACAGTGGGGTAAAAACAGTTTATTCAATAAATAGTGCATGAAAAGATACATGCAAAAGATGAAACTAGGCCACCAACTTGCACCGTACACCAGAATAAAAAACCTTAGTAGTGAACAGAGGCAATAGCATCTCTAACATTTCTCAAAGCAATATTTTTCCCCAAAAAAATCTCTTCAAGCAAGGGAAACATAGGAAAAAAAAAACAAAACAAAACAAATAGAACCATATCAAACTAAAATGGTTTTGCACAGCAAAGGAAACCATCAACAAAGCCAAAAGACAATCCACTGAATGGCAGAACATATCTGCCAATGATTCATCTGATAAGGGGTTCATTTCCAAAATAGATAAAGAACTTATACACTTAACACCAAGAAAACAAACAGTTCAATTAAAAAATGGGCAAAGGACCTGACTAAAGACTTCTTTAAAGAGGACATACAGATAGCCAATAAGTATATGGAAAGGTGCTCAATGTCACTAATCATCAGAGAAATACTCATTAAAACCACAGTGAGATATTTACTTCACCCTGTCAGAATGGCTGTCATCAATAAAGCAACAAACAACAAGTGTTGGCAAAAATATGGGGAAAATATCAACCCTCATGCACTGTTGGTGGGAATGCTGATTGGTGCAGCCACTATAAAAAACAATATGGAGTGTCCTCAAAAATTAAAAATGGAACTGCCTTATGACCCAGCAATTTTTCTTCTGGGAATATATCAAAAGAAACCAAAACACTAATGTGAAAGATTAGATTATATGGACCCTTATGTTCTCTGCAGCATTATTTACAATAGCCAAGATTTGGAAACAGCCCAAGTGCCCATCAGTAGATGAGTGGATAAAAAAAGCTGTGGTACCTTTACACAATGGAATACTACTTGGCTATAAAAAAATAATAATAAAAAGAAAGAAAGAAAGAAAGAAGAAAGAAAGAAAGAAAGAAAGAAAGAAAGAAAGAAAGAAAGAAAGAAAGAAAGAAAGAAAGAGAGAGAGAAAACAAAAGAATACCTTTTCCAACAACATGGATGGATTTGGAGAATATTATCCTAAGTGAAATAAGCCAGTCAAAAAAAGGCAAATACCACATGGTTTCACCTACATGTGGAGTCAAAGGAATAAAATAATCTAACAAACAAAATAAAAACAGAGGCATAGATAGATGAAACAGACTAATAGCCCCAGCTGGTATGGCTCAGTTGGTTGGAGCACTGTCCCATACACCAAACTTTTGTGGGTTCAGTCCCTGGTTGGGGTGCAGCCAATCGATGTTTCTCTGTCTCCCTTCCTCTCTCTCTAGAATCAGTAAATATATATAAAGTAAAATAAAATAAAATAAAACAGACTGACCGCTGTCTGAAGCAGGGTTGGGGATGCTGATGAAAAAGGTGAAGGGGTGAAGCAAAGAAAAAAAAAACACACATAGACACAGAAAACTATATGGCAATTGCCAGAGGGAAAGGAGGGGTGGGAGAAGGTGGAAGAGAACAAAGAGGGGATAAATGGTGGCAGAAAGAGACTTTACTTTGTGCAGTAAGCACATGTGCAGGATGCAGATGATGGGTTATAAAGTTGTATACTTGAAACCTGTATGGTCTTATTAACCAATGTCACCTCAATAATTCCATTTTAAAATATATAAAAAATAAAATAAAAATATAAAAACCTACCCTAACATCTCAGGCAAGTACTAATAATTATCAAAAAGGGTACTTGGAGGGTCATGGAAATAAAGGGGAGATTAGGTATAGATAGTTACATGAATAGGTATAGATATAGATACAGGTATAGATACAGAGAAGGTTGTGTTAATTACCAGATAGGGGAACTCCTTCACAATGTACGTATGGTGTGTATCAACTTATCACAGTGTGTATTTTATCTTATAGTTTTATTTGCCAGTGATACCTAAGTAGAGCTGAAAAAAAATGTTTACATAATGGGAAGCAGAAACTCAACAGTCTTCAAAGTAAATGACTTTGCTTCCATTACCTGCCTCCTCTGTGTCTTGGCTCAAGATTCAGACTCCGGCAGAGAGAGCTGGGTTGACCAGAAAAGGTCAGGGACCCAGCCAGGTAGCCAGGGGGTGGAGTTCCATGATTGACAGCCCTATCAGGGCCCTGCAACACAGATAAAGAATAGTTCCCCAATGGAAGTGACACTAAGCAAACAGAAACACCAGTGACAAATATAATCACTCCCATAGCACAGGGCTCCTGCTAAGAATGACAAGACCCCCTGGGAGAGAGATCCTTAACTATGCTGTAAGATCTATCATTGGAACAGTTTCCAGACAGGCACAAAGAGCTTAAATCACAGCAATAATGCTATACTCAGTCAAGAGTTTGAAGTGTCTCCGACTCTCCTTGAGACTCAAGGCCAGAGCTTGGTAAGGACCTTCAAGGTACTTAAACAGCTTCCCAAGGTGCAGCACCCAGAAGAAAATGCTAATGGAATTTATGGGGCACGTTATTGATAAACCCAATGATCAAGTGTCATAATTCACTACAGTGACGGAAAAGTAAATGGCACTAAAGGCTTTGTAGTAACTATATAGACCTGAGCCTGATTTATGTGTTGAAAGCAAATTGCTCCCAGGGGTACCCAGGATGACAGGTCGAAACTACCTCCACTGAGTGCTTCTCATCTCCTTCCTGTGTCTGAAAGCATTCACGAGGCAGGATGACCTTTGCAATGTCATCATTGCTTATTACATTTGTGCTGGGAGCTAGACATAACAACATACCAGGCGTGAAACCATACCCAAGACTATTGCATGTGAAATGGGATATAGCCACTGCTGGACATTGTTAAAATACTTGGGTAGGAGATATCATTCTCCCTGTCTTTCCATGAGAGCTGCTTTTAAGGCATAACGAGCCATTTATTTGTTTCTTCTTCTAACACATATTGACAACCATTAAGAAATAGACTCCCAGCTGGAGATTTATGGTTGCCAAAAAAAATGAAAGATGTAACTCCTACCAAGCTCCTCACAGCCTAGTGGAGACTGAGCATATTAGAAAATGTACAAAAATAGGAATAAAAAGAACCAGGTTTTTCTCACATCAGGACCATTTATCTATCTATTCAAACTTGAGCATATCCTTCACCCTCTGTGATCCCAGTTTCCTCATCTGAAAGATGCAGATTATTGGAAATCTATACCTGTACCAAAGGTCATTGAAAAGCTCAAACAAACTAGAGCATGTAGAATTGTGTGATTCACTCTACAAACTCAGTATGATCCTCACGTTCATATTCATTACTATACATTCCTTGAGCATTGATTTTTCACTGACTTATGCCAAAGACTTAAGATTTGAATGACTCTAGTGCCTTGAACTTTAAATAAAAGCTATTGCTATTTGTATTAGTCTGCTAGGGCTATGTAACAGAACACCACAGACTGGCTGACTTGAAAAACACAACTTCTTTTCTCAGAGTTTCGGAGGCTGGAAGTCCAAGATTAAGGTACTGGAGGGTTGGTTTCCAGTGAGACCACTCTCGGCTGGCAGAGAGTACCTTCTTACTGTGCCCTCACATGGTCTCTTTTCTGTGCAAATGCACTCTTGGTGTCTCTTCCTCTTCTAAGGATGCCAGTCTATTGGATTAGGGCTCTACCTTATGATCTTATTCAACTTTAATTACTTCTTTAAAGGCCCTATTTCCAAATACAGCCACTGTGGAGGTTAGGGTTTTAACCTATGAATCTGGGGACAGGCACAATTCAGTCCATAACACTATTCAACCCAGGTTAATAAGAGCATCACTTACTACAACATAATAGGAAGTTGAGAGGGCAAGGGGGCTTCAGATTTGGTCACTGAAACAGTGGCATCAGGGACCCAGAATTTTTTTGCACTCTGTCCCTATATCCTACTCCACAGTGTTGGCTTTATCCCCAGTTTGTCTCCCTTCACTGACATGACTGTCGGTAGAAATGTGTCATGGACCTTTTAAACTCAAGTAGGGTGAAGGAGAAGCACTATATTTTCTTCCACAGGAAGCATCAGTAAGTACCTCTTAACATCTGCTGGACCCAGATTGGCATGGTCCTGCCCATCCCTGAACCAGTCATTGACAAGGGGAATGGACTTGTCTATTGGTTCGGATAAACCACCTGGAGTGAATGAAATGGATGTGTGGAGTCAACCATGGTGCCTGTTGAGCTTCCCATCCTCAAGAAGTTTATATTGTAAAGATGAAAAGGCAAAGACGTCTTTTAAAAGGTAGGGTGTTTTATTTGTTTGATTGTTTGATTGTTTGTTTATGTGTATACCTGCTCTCTGTGTCCATATGGATGGAAAAGGCAAAATTTGGAAGTTGACTTCAAATGAAGAAAATAAGATTGTTTCATGAAGTTGACTTCACACCTGAATATGAAGTTAAATTATAAAAGTAATTTTAAAAATGGAAGGAATACCTTTGCAACTTTAGAAGTGGGTAGATTTTAAGCAAGCTCTAGAAAGAACCAGGCATATAAGGAAGAAACATGAAATGTCTTAAAGGCCCTATATCCAAATACAGCCACTGTGGGGATGACACTAAAAGTGAGATTTCTGCTCAAAAAAGATCATCATCTGCACATTTAACACACTCATAGGCTGAGAAGATATCTGCAGTGTCTGAAATGAAACCTGGCTGATGTTGGTATTTAGAGAGGCTCCTACAAAATAACACACACACACACACACACACACACACACAAATTAAGAAACTAAGAAAATGGGTAAAATCCATGAAAAGAAAATTAATAGAAAACACTAATGGCTAATAAGTGTATGAAGAGATAGTCAACCACATTCACAGTCAGAGACAAACAAATCAAACCAACAATTAGTGTAGCACTTTACACCCATAAGATTGGCAAAATTACAAAGTCAGAGTGTGAGGGAGAAGTGCAAACAAAGGGGCCATCCAAGGAGCAATCTCAGTATTTGGTGCAACACTTCTCACCTACTCCAAAACCCACGCCTGGATTTGTGCCCCAGAAAAACTTTTCCACACAACCATAAGGACTCATGCAGAAAGACGTACCCCATAGTTTGGGGTTTTCTTATAAAAACAAAGACTTTTAAGGGAATGGATAAGCAAATGACAGTCTATGCATGCATGAATTCTTAGGCCACAGAATTTAGTGAATTAGATTTACATAAAACAACATGAAGAGATGTCAAAAAGTAGTGTTGCATTCGAAAAGTAAAGTGTGGGGCCCCAAAACATTTATGTAAATTAATAACAACATGTGAAAATACGTATTTTATCAGTTATGTACACAGATCTACATTGACATATAAAAGGAGAACTGGAAAAACACACTTCATCTACTAGAATGAGTACTTATGGTGTGGGAAGAGAAAGCATAATAAAAGGAAATAAAAAATTGAGAAGATAGCTCTGACCAATAAATATGAGTGAATCTACTTTGTGCCCCTGAAGTACCAACCTTGCTCATCGAAATGGTGGGAAAATTGCTTTGTGTGCGTTATCTCATTAATCCACACAAAACCATTAAGAGGTAAGTACCATCATTTGTCTGATTCTTGTTTTGAAAACTAAAGCTCAGAGAGGGTAGGGAACTTTCCCAAGACCACAGAGGAAGTAAATAATAGAAAAGGGATTTGAAATAGGGCTGTGCGTCTTCAGATCCTCCCCTGTTAGCATTACACCACTACCTGTGTTCAAAGAAAAGCTTTACTAAAGTTCAATGTGGTCGAGCGTAACAAAGTGCGAGTATATTAAATTATGGCACTTACATCTGAGTTTTCTTAGGATCTAAGATGACCACTTACACAGGTTTATTTTTAGCTGACTAGCAACACCTGACAAAGCAAAACAACAACTTGTGCTCAACAATTTCACAGCTTATAATAAAAAACAAATCCCAAACAAAAACCATTTCTTGCACCCCATCTTTTTTGCATGATGCAGCAACCTGTACCATTAGACTGTCTTTTCCCAAATAAATTGCATGAGATTTTCAATGCCAAGTGTACAGTTACATAAGAGTCAAAATCTATATAAATTCAATACAACATTTTGCTTCATCTTAACAAAAGCCTCAAGAGCAAATTTACCTTCTATTATTTTACTGGAGCAGAAAATGCAGTCTTGGAGCTTCCTGAGAACCAAGCATCGGTAGTCATAGTGAATATCTGGTATTTGGTCTATGCGTGATAAATATTGAGTGGGTGAGTAAAATGGGTAGCTAGGTGGGTGGATGAATAGGTGGATGGGAGGGTGGATAGATGTTTGGATGGGTGTATATTTGGATGGATGGATATTTAGATGGAAGCGAGGAGGGAGGGAGGAAGGAGGGGGAGAGAGGGGAGAGGAAAGGAAAGGGTAGGAAAAGGGAAAGGGAAGGGAAGGGAAGGATGAATAGGTGGATGGATGGATGGGAGGGAGGGTGGCTGGCTGGCTGAGTGAGTGGGTAAATTACATATGTACAGTCTTAGCTCCACGGCTGGGGTTTTTAACCAATGATATAACCTAGATGCATCCACCAGTACGTCAGAGTGATTATAGTATTTCAGCCTTTCCCCAAAGGTGCCCTTGAAAATTTTAGTGCTATTTTAAGCTGGTATTTTCTCCTTTCAGCAAATGTATGAATCTGCCAATGACTATTCCAAATGTACAATGTCTATTCCAAATGTCATTTTTCGGGAGATGTCAGTAGTGTAACTTCATTCAAAAGCCACCCTGGGGACCCTTAAAGACTTGGGAATTGCTTCTTGTTCTTTCTTCCCTTGCAATTTGCCAGGTCTTGGTGTTGGGAAGAAAGTTGAAGAGAAAACTTATCATTAGCTTAGCAGAATGTCAGTGCTTTCAAACAGAGAGGGCTGCCTCAGACCCTGGGCTCAGCTCTTGTGTTCTTAAACACCCTGGGAAATGTGTTCTCTTGAGGTGCCCTTCAGACGCCCTTGTTTCCATCCAACAGAATCCAGCTTCTGCTACTAAACACCTAACTCTCTGCCTCTCCCCACACATTGAGCTTGTTTGCTTCCTTTACAGAGCTTGCTACACCGGGCAAGGTCATCAGAATTCCATATTGAATACATCCATGATACAGACCAGGACTGAAGAAACTGGAAACTAAGAAGTAAAAAATTATAATTTAGATTCTGAAAACAATCATTTCAGTTTCCATAAAAGGTTTCCCCACTAGAGTCATTTTCACTTGTGCCATTAAGCAGTGTTCTGCCTCCTCACAGTTACAAGGAGCTCGAGTACAGATTCAGTTACAGAGATGTAGCTTTTTTTCATAAAAACAGCCACACCGTTTTCTGCATCATAACCCAGCCTCATATAGCCTTCATTAACCTATCTATATTGTAACGTATGAAAATACCAAAAAACCCTTTAGCTTGTGTAATAGCTTTCTCAGTTCTCAACTGAAGGAGGAAATTTCAGGATTATAGGATTATATTTTATGAACGCTGGTTTCTGGCCCTGGGTAAGGTTTTTAACCACCCTAAGCCTAAATGTGCTCATGTGTAAAATGGAAAGAAAGTATTCACCTTACCAAGTTGCTGTAAATTTAGATCCCTTCATTCAGTAAACAGTTTTTGAGAACCTGCTCTATACAAACAATACAGTAAGTGCTGGAAGTAAGAAAGCTGGATTCAGAGTTGTGTAGGCAGGGTTGAAACCTTACTTCCACCACATTCTCATTATGTGACACTGGGGGTGTTAGTCCAGATCCCTGGCACCATCAACCCTTTCCCCACAAATAAGGTCATTGTCTCATTTGAGCAAGGCAAGGCAAAGAGCTAGAAATGGACCCAAGATCTTAAGAGATGCAAAGCTGAAAGAAGAAGCCAGTAACTGGCTGCCTGGAAATCTCATTCTAGGCTTTGTCTAGGGCAGAGAAAACCACAACCATGTTCATAAGGAATTCCTGGAGTGAGGTAGGGAAAGGACCAGAACAGCACAGGTAAACACCTTATCCATCTCATTGTTAGAATTATTCATGTTTGTCCCATCATGGGTCAAACATGAGTAATTCTAGCAACGAGAATTCTAACAACTCTTGGGAAGACAGATTTGCTGTGCCTTGACCCTTTCTGATGAGCTAAGACTGGAACAGTTAGTTGCTCCAGCCTGAAAACAGTCCATTATACAGTGGTGACCACTGACAACAGGGTGGGTGAGGGCTGATGTCATGTTATCACCATTGGTATGGGTCATGCTGGTGCTGAACTCATTCTTCTACATGAGACTCTACTGAAAGTTGGAAAACACGTGACAAAAACCCAACTCCAACTGACTTAAGCAAAAAAGAAATTAAAATATATTTGCTTACCTGATGGATAAGACTTCAAGCATGACTAGATTCAAGCTTTCAAGTGATATCATAAGGCATCTATCTTCCTCCATTTCTTGGCTGATCTCTGCTTTGTTTTCCTTCAAAACTATCCTTTCCTTGGAGAGGAAAGATAACCAAAGGAGGTTTTATGTCTTGTTTTTTCAAGAATTCCAATTTTTAAAAAGTTTTCTTTCCCAATAGTTGCAGTAAAAGTCCCAGGATGCTCACTGGCTCTGATTGGTCCAACTTGAGTGATGATGTTTTGATTGGCCAAGTCTGGGTCATATGCCCACACGGCACTAGGAATAGAGCCAGCCCATCTGAGCCACCTGCCCTCAAAGGAAAATGGGGTTGTTACTACTCAAAGAGGAGTCATGAGTCTGTGGACAGGTAAAAACTCCAGATATTCACTGTACCTTCCTACCGCTCTTTTTCCAAAGGACATCTGGGAAAGTATTCAGAAGTTAACCAATCTGAGATATTTCTACACTGATAAAAAGAGGAGCGGACTCAGAAGTGCCATTATGGCAGCTAATTATATGAAATTTATCACCTTGATTTATCGCATAACATTTAACTCCCAGTTTATTTGTTTATTTGTTTTTAACAAATTGAGGCAAGGTTTACAAAAATTAACAGATATGATGGTGACTTGCAAAATGAAAAACGTAAACAAGAAACACAATTTGCTATGAGTTAATAAACTATTTGTTTTTGCTACTTTTCTGGGGAACCTCAGCACATTTTCTTTCCACTGGCTGTTATCTCCACGTTTATTGAACAGAGGCACTGGACACAGCTGCCAAGGATCAGTAAAGAAAATCATTCTTTTATTAATAAGACTGTTATCATCACAGAAAAATAATCCATGTTTGGGGGTTTGCCCTGAACTTGCAGGCCATTTTGAAGAAATATGACTGACTAGTGCCAACATGATTTCAGGCAATTTCATGATCAAATGTCCTATTAGGTTGTTTAAAATTTTTATGGAGATTGTAAATCAGAACTATTTTCTATTTGCCCTAAATATTTAGGTGCTACAAGGAAAGCAGATCAAATTATAGTACCCTGTGCACATTTTTTACTGAGATCTCCAGTAATATAAATCATCCTACTTAGAGCATGGATTTCTTCGGTAAATGTTTTTGTGAAAATAACATTTGAGACTCCTCCAGCACACTCATTAAAGGGCTGACTTGGGTCACAATAACAGCCAAGTTCTGCTCATCTTCAAATGGGGAACCATGTGCCAAGATTCAAAGGGTACTCAAGTTTCCCCAAGATCCTACAGGAAAAGTCTTGTGCTGATTTACTCCACTGTTTCAACCCTAAAGAATGCCATGGGACAAGAATCAGAAAAAAAAACAACACAAGAGCAACAGACAAAAACCTATAGACTTGTTGGAAGGAATCCTGGTTTTTGTTTTGGGGTGTTTTTGTTTATTTTATTTTGTTTGTTTTGAAACAGAGGATCAATATCCGTCAAAATTTAGAATGCATATCCCTTGACACAGCAACTTCTGTTTAGCAGTATAACCTACCAATATACTTAGACATGTACATAAAGATAGATGTTCCAGGATATTTAATGCAGCCGTGGTTATAGTAGCAAACGATTGGGAAGAATGTAAATGGCTTTCAATATGGCTCAGCCTCACAATGAAAAACAACATTGCTATTAAACAGAATGAAATGAGTCTACCTGAACTGAAATAAAACTACCTCTAGGTTACATTGTTAAATACGTAGGGGCGGGGGGCAGGGAATGCAGAGGAACAAGTATAGTAAGTAGGATGTCCCTTTGGTTTTCTTTTTCTTCAAATATTGTATTTTTTTTCCCCATCACCATTTAGTCCCCTTATATCACCCTCCCTACCAAAGTCACCACACCATGGTTCATATCCATGAGTCCTTTTCCTTTTTGCTCAATCCCTCCACACCCTCACCTTCCCCCCTGCACTAGCTATCATCCTACTCTCCATCTGAGTCTGTCTGCATTTTCCTTGATAGTTCAATTTGTTCATTACAGTCCACATATGAGTAAAATCATATAGTATTTTTTCTTTCTCTGACTGGCTTATTTCACTTAGCATAATGTTCTCCAGGTCCATCCATATCGTGGCAAAGGATAAAATTTTCTTCTTTGTTACACCCAAGCAGTATTGCATTGTGGAAATGTCCCATACATCTGAAAGAACCCAAAGTACTCATTTGAAAGACTATAAGCACCCTATGTTCATTGCGGCATTATTTACATGACCAAGATATGGAAGCAGCCCAAGTGTCCATCAGGAGATGAGTGGATAAAACAACTATCGAACCTTTGGAGTTTGTTTGTTTTGAATGTATGAGAATATTTGGTTGTGTGCACACACATAATACCACTGGGGGAAGAAAGAAAGAAAAGAAAAGAAGGAAGTGAGGGAGGGGGAGAGAGAGAGAGAGAGAGAGAGAGAGAGAGAGAGAGAGAGAGAGAGAGAGAGAGAGAGAGAGAGAGAGAAGAAAGGAAAGGAAAAGAAAGAAAAGTACCTCTGTAGGAAGGAACAGGGATGAGCTTTACTGTTATATCTTTTCATATTACTATTTGAAGTTTTTCTTTTACCACGTATGCATATGTAATTTTTTAGTTAAAATTTTAAACAAAAAGAAATGTGATGCCTTGCATAAAATTAATAAAAAATACAAGATTTCTGAACAACAATGGTAAACTATTCAGACATTTTCTTGGATTGTGTGATATATAGATTGAATTCTTATCCCCAGCCCTTCACTCCCTCCCTCCCTTAACAGAATTATATATCCTGTGCCTTTGCATCTTCCCACTATGGGTAGCGTCTTTTCTGACTCCTTGCTGTCAATCATAGTAATGTGACTTGCTATGGCCTGTAGTGTTAGTGAATGTGATGCCAGCAGAGGCTGTAAATGTACCTCTGTGGTTTAACTTGATCCTGTGTGCTTCTGCTAGCTATCATGAAAAGATCAGAACCTGGGTAGCCATTGGTCCTAGAATGAGAAGCTATAAAAAGCAGACCTGAACCAACCTACAGCTCAGAATCAAGTCAAGCTAACCCAACAGAGCCCAACAGAACCACAACCTACATGCAGACTTTTGAGTGAAAAAAATATTGTTCTTGTTGTAAGCAAAGATTTGGGGGGGAGGTGGGGAGTGTATGTTATGCAGCTTTCTTGCAGCCATATCTGACTGATACAGATGAGAAGACTAAATTACTTCCTTTGGCTCTCCCCCACCTCCTCTAAGAACTTGTTCCCAAATAACATCACACCACACTAGACTATGATCTCTTCAAATAACAAGAACTATGTATTATTCAACCCTGTGCCCCTAGACTTCTGCACAATGCCCAGCACAGCATTTAAGGATTCAAAAACTCCTTCCCTGACCACCTTATTTAATAGCCAGCTCTATGCAACAGTTCATCTCTATCATATCACACAGTTTACTTATTTTAGAACATTAATCACAATCTGTAATTATCCTACTATTTTATCTTGTCTCCCTCATTAGAATATAAACTCACTAGAGTAAATGCATTAATAATTGGAAAAAATAAAGATACAACTTTCTCGCTCTGATTTGCTTAAGTACTCAGGCATCTGTTTTACCACACCCTTCAAATTTCTTATCTGCCCTAAAAGGCCTGTCAAAAGCTGGTCCCAAAATGTTTCCAGTTCTATCACCCTTTGTTCCTCCTTAGGCAATGCCATAGAATGCTTAATTGTTTCCCACCAACTACCCACGCTTCTCCCTTTTTGCAGCATTATCCATAATGTTTCATCTGATAAGTTCCCTCTGATAGGAATGCCCTTTTCCACCATCCCTGTTTATCTAAAGTCTGACCATCTATATTATCTTATACCAGGTTTATCTATGATTAACTATGCAACATAAAATAACAGTGGCTTAAGAAGATAAAAGTTTATTAATCTTTTTTCCTTAGTAAATTTAAAGGTAATCTGCGGAGGATTGTACTCTCCCCAAAAGTAGCCAGAGGTGACGTCTGAAAATGGTTTGCTATTCATTTGACCCAGAAAACCCCACAAAATCATACAAATCAAGAGGTTCAAATCTGCATGTTCACTTTAAGAACACTCATGAAACTGCCTAGACCATCAAGGGTATGATTATTCAAAAAGCCACCAAGCATCTGAAGGATATCACTTTATAGAAAAAATATATGTTGCCTGGTCAAATGACTCAGTTGGTTGGAGCATCATCCCATGCACCAAAATGCTGTGAGTGTGATCCCTGGTCAGGACACATACCTAAATTATAGGTTCATCCCCCACATGAGGCATGTATGGAGGGCAGACAATCAATGTTATCTCTCTATGTGTGTCTCTCTTTCTCTGTCTCTCTCTCTCTCTTTCTCTTCCCCTCTCTCTCTCTTCCTCTCTCTTTGAAAATCGATAAAAACATATCCTTGAGTGAGGATTTTAAAAAGGAAGAAGAAAAAGCAACGTGTTCCATTCCATCATAACAATGGTGACATTGTTGGTAGGTATGCCCAGGTCAAACAGTGGGGCAGGACACAGGGTCAGTGGCCCAAAAAGAGTGATGAATTTTTGCTGCACATGCTTAAAAATGCAGAGAGTAATGTTGAATTTACGGGTTTAGGTATAGCTGCTCTGGTCGCTGAGCACATCCATGTGAACAGAGCTCCCATGATACAGCACAGAACTTACAGAGCTCATGGGTGGATTACCCTATACATGAGCTCTTCCTGCCACACTGAGATGGTTCTTATGGAAAAAGAGCAGATTGTTCCTAAATCAGAAGAGGAGGTTGCACAGGAGAAGAAGCTATCCCAGAAGACGCTGAAGACACAAAAAACGTATCATGGCCCAGGAGTAAATTCAGCATAAGATAAATACTAATAAAAGTTAAAGAAAGAAAGGAAAGAATAGGATTGGAAAGGTAATCTATAGTTTCAGAGAAACTAGCTTATTATTCTGCCATGGGTTCCTTCCATTCCTAAATGCACCTCATGGTCCAGGATGGCTGCAAAAATTCCAGCTATTACATTCTCATTCTAATCATTAGGAAGGAAGATGGAAGCATGCCTCCACCCTATAAGGAAATTCGCCAAGAATCACAAACACCATTTTTGTTTACATGTCATTCAATAAAACTTAGTCACATGGATATGCCTAGGGAGCTGCATGGGAGATGTATTAGTTTTGTTACATCACAAAACACCACCTCATAACATAGTAGCTTTAAACAATGTGTTCACTAAAAGAACTAGAGGAACAACAACAAACAAAGCCCAGAAGGAGTTAGAAAGAATGAATTAATCAAGGTCAGAGCAGAATTAAATGACAAAGAGATAAAAAATAAATCAAAGGATTAATAAATCCAGTTGTTCTTTGAAAAGGTTAACAAAATGGACAAGCCTTTAACCAGACTCAAGAAAAAAAAAGAAAGAGGACCCAAGTAAATAAAATCAGAAAAGAAAGAGAAGTAACAACCAATACCACAGAAATAAAAAGGATTGTAAGAAATTACTATAAACAACTATATGCCAAGAAATTGGACAACCTGTGTAAAATGGACAAATTTCTAGAAACATATAATTTTCCAAAACTGAATCATGAAGAAGCAGAAAGCCTGAATAAACTGGTAACAGCTAGTGAAATTTAAGCAGTAATCATATGGGAAAACATTTTTGCCTACAATATCTTGGGCAAGGATTTGATCTCTAAAAAATATAAAGAACTCATATGACTCAACACCAGGAAGACAAACAACCTAATTTAAAAATGGGCAAAGGACCCGAACAGATACTCCTCCCAGGAAAACATACAGAGGGCCATAGACATATAAAAGGATGCTCAACATCACTAGCCATCAGAGAGATGCAAATTAAAACCACAATGAGATACCACCTCACATCTGTCAGAATGGCTATCATTATCAAATCAACAAGTGCTGGCAAGCAAATGGAGGAAAGGGAACCCTAGAATGCAGAATGATGTAGCCACTATGGAAAACAGTATGGAAATTCCTTTGAAAACTGAAAATGGAACTGCCTTTTGACCCAGCAATCCCACTACTTGACATTATACCCTGAGAATCATAAAACACTAACTCAAAAGAAACTATGCACTCCTATGTTCATAGCAGTGTTACTTGCAATAACAATACAATAGCCAAGTGCTGGAAATAGCCTATGTGCCCATCAGTAGATGAATAGATCAAAATGCTGTGGTACATCTACACAATGGAATACTATGCACCAGAAAAAAAGAAAGAAGGAACTTCTACTTTCGCGACAGCATGAATGGAACTGGAAAATATGATAATTGAATTAAGCCAGTTAATGAAAGACGCATATTACATGATCTCACCAATAAGAGAAACCTAATGAATAAAAACCAACCTACAAGCACAGTAGAACTAGAGACATGGAAAAAAGGAACAGACTGATGGCAGTCAGAGAGGAGGGAAGAGGGGGACAATGGTGGAAAGAAGGGGAAGGCGCTAATCAAAGAACATGCATAAATGACCCATGGACATGGACAACAGTGTGGGGACTAACTGTGGGAGCAAGGGGTGGACTGGGCAAAGGAGGGTAAAGGGGGGAAAATTGGGGCAACTGTAATAAAATAACAATAACATATATATTTTTTAAACCAATGGTTTATTTAGCACATGATTCTGTGGGTTGGTGATTTGAGCTGGTTTGGCTGGTCTGCGTCTGTGTCTTGGCTGAGCGTACTCAATGTACAAGCAATCAGCTGCCTGGCTATGTGGGTGTTGGCTGGTCTAGAATGTCTTCAACTAGGACATTTTGTCTCTGTTCCACATGGACACCTCTCCTCCAGAAGGCTCTGGCTTGTTCCCATCATGGTTGGCAAGACTCCAAGAGGATGAGTGGAGGCGTGTAGGGTGTCTGGAGTATGAGGCTCAGAATTGGCATAATGTCACTTTTATCACATTGTATTCTGGCCAAAGCAAGTCACAAGTCTGGCCTGGATTCAAAAGTAGGGAAATAAATTCCCTCACTAAATAGGAGGAGGTACGAATTCACATTGTAAAGAGATATATACTGCATATACAGCGAGGGTAGTAAGTTCGGCCATTATTGCAAATTCAAAAAAAATAAAATAGGCTGTAGTCTTCCTAAGGGTGGGGAGAGGGATGACCCAGCTAAAAATTAGAAATTCTATTGGAATTTCTATGGAAATAGAGGGTATAGATATTTCAGGACAACTTTCATTTTCTATGAGACCAGTTTCAAAGCCCATATCCAAATATACTTCTCTCTCTGGGAAGCCTTCCTTAAACCATCGGGCTAGAATTCAGACAATCAAAGATATTTACCTGTGTGTTTTATGGCTCCTGCATAACTACCCATGGCAAGATGCTGGCCCACCAATGACTGTGCAGAATGATAGAAAGTGAGCCCTTAGCTATCCTCTGAAGCCACCATGAGCTTGGACATCATCCTTACCAAGATAAATATTTGTTGAAACAGTGCCCTTATTATTTGAAAGTAAAGAATCTCCTGTTTAAATGACAGAAGCATGGAATTGTTACTGTTGCTTTCAGTGAACCCACAAAATGTACAAAGAATCCATGAGCTCCAAAGATAATAAGTCAAATACTAAAACCTGGAAGGAATCCCTTAGCATCCAGAACATGAATAAATATCCACACTCATCACCAGGGAGGATGTAGGAACCAGTCCATGGATACGTTGGCATTTTCTTTCTCCCCTTGTAATTTTTTCTTCTTCTTCATATGACTAGAATATAAATCATAACCTAGAGTTCTTCTGGTTAACAAGGTTCTCATTTGGGAGGTCACAGCCTAGCAGGCTATTAAAAAGAGAAAGAAAAGCTTCTTCTATAAACATTTCCTGCCAGCTGCTAAGGACTAGAGAGGAGGGAGGGCACCTGGGTGACAGCACAGAACAGGACCATTAAAGGAGAAAAACCTGACAAATACTACATGATTTCACTTATTTGTAGAATCTAATGAACACAACAGAAACAGGCTCATAGACACAGAAAACAGACTGACAGCTGTTAGAGGGGAGGGGGATTAGAGAGCTGGATGAAAAAAGTGAAGGGATTAAGGAAAGAAAAAACCTCATAGACCCAGACAACAGTATGGTGACTACCGAAGGGGAAGGGAGGTGAGGAAGGTAGAGGAGGGTAAAGGGGGCTAAGTGGTGTCAGAAGTGAACTTAACTTGGGGTGATGAACACACAATACAACACATAGATAATGTATTATAGAACTGTACAAAACCTATGTAATTTTATTCACCAATATCACCCCCAATAAATTCAATAAAAACTTTTTTAAAGAACTCTTGGTTCAGGCTGGTGTGGCTCACTGGATTGAGCACCGGCCTGTGGCCTGCAAACCCAAGGGTCACTGGTTCGATTCCCAGCCAGGGCACATAAGCAGGTTGCAAGCAAGGTCTCCAGCCAGGTCCGTAGCTGAAGGCAGGTGAAAGGCAACCATACATGGATGTTTCTCTCCCTCTCTGCCTCTTTCCCTAAAAATAATGAATAAAATCTTTTTACAACAACAATAAAATTTAAAAAAAAATTCTTGGTTCATGTCTAACAAATAATCCATGAATAGAAGTCTAACGTGCAAAAGGAAAATCCCTATGGGAGGAAGGGCAAGGGGGGAGAGAGCCTTCCTCCAATGCAAGTGGGTCACTGCTGTTCAAAGCCCAGCAGGAGGGCGAAATGGGCTTCCAAAATGTCTGAGACTAAACCCCTGGATTGGAAAAGCTGGAGGAGTGGCTGCGTGCCTCAGCATCCTCTGTCAACTCCTACAAGAATAATAAGAGCTGTGCTTGTTGGGTTATTGCTGTGTGCCAGCACCACATGAAGCATTAGATGGGCCTCAATGATCTCAACTAACCTTTCTTCACCAGGCTGGAGCCATTCTTATCCCCATTCTACCCTTGGGCCCATGGTACTCACGATTGGCCCAAGCTCAGTTCACTACTAAGTGGAAGAGCTAGAGTTTGAAACCAGTTTCCTTGACTGCACAGGCCCTTTTCTTAGGCCCTGCACCATCCTGCCCGTGTAGACCATGACAGAGTGAGGGGAATTGTGCCAGATCTTGTCGAATTATCTATCCCCAAGGTCACCCAGGAAGGAGACTGTTGATGGACACAGTCTGTTCCACTGAAGACTTCCTAGACTTTGGAGAAAGACATCTGAGAATCTACGAATAGGAATTCAACAATACATGAAAAATAAAATAAAATGTATTTTCACATCCTAAAGAAAAAGAATTAAGCAACAACAATAATGATAATAAATGGAGTATATTGTGCCAGGCACTGTGCTATGTTATAGATCATCTCGCATAATTTTCTGATGTAAGGATCATTGTCCCCATTTTTGTTTTGTTAATTTTTTAATTTTTCAATTGCAGTTGACAAGCAATATTATATTAGTTTCAGGTATGCAGCATGGTGATTAGACATTTATATAACTTCCCAAGTAATCCTCCAATAAGCCTAGTACCCCCTGGTGCCATACACAGTTATTACAATGTTATTGACGATATTCCCTCTACTGTACTTTGTATCCCGTGACTATTTGGTAATTACCAATTTGTACTTCTTAACCCCTTCACCTTTTCCACCCCCTTTTCCACTCCCACCTAGCAATCATCAATTTGTACTCTGTATCTATGGGTCTGTTCCTGCTTTGTTTGATTGCTTATTATTTTTTTTCCCCAGATAAGTGAAATACAGTATCTGCCTTTCTCTGACTTATTTTATTTAGCATAATGCCCTCTGGGTCCATCCATGTCATTTTTTTTGACGACTGTTTTCATTTTAGTAATGAGAAAACAGAGGCACAGAGAAGCAGAGTCCCGTGGCCAGGATGTCACCACCAGGGAGCAGCACCGCTAAAATTCACAAGCCTGAAGCCACAGAGCGCTCGTTTCTGGTCACAAGCTGCCTCCCTGCAGTGTCATTCAGCAAAATTAGGAGCCTTTGCCAAGATCAGAATCCACTGCTGTCATCAGGGGATTGTCAGATGTCATCAGGATTCATCTATAAAGTGGCTACCTGAACAAAATCTAAGTTTAGTGGGGGAGAAAGAAGAGGAACATGGCCCATAGCTTAGGTGACTGAGAGTCTCCACCATATACGATAACCACCAGAACTCCAGGGGGACTATTCTCAAAAGTAAAAAAATAAAATAAAAAGCAAACAAAAGACTCCATCTCCAAGGTCTGGGGACTACAGCCTGGTGCGTGGATGAGTGTGTGACAGCATGTGGCCTGGGGAGGAAGAAAAGAATTCGCTGAGCAGCAGAAATTTGAAGGAATACTATTGGGGGTTGAGAGGGCAATGTTAGTAGCTGCCATGTTGGAAAAATCTGTAGTGGGGTAATGATGAAAAGCTGTCCCAAGCATAAAAGAACTTCGTGTCTTGTTAACGTATCTGAGGGAATACACCTACAGGTGACAGAACTTTCAAACGAAATAGAGTAAGAAGCACAGCCTCTGACAGGTGAAGCGGATGCAGATAAATGGAAGTTACTGGTGCATTTTAGCTGGTAGGTTTGGTGGTAGGTTCACAGGTGCCCATCCTGTTCTAAACAAACACACAAGAAGGCAATGAATAGATCAATGATGATGTATATCAAACCACAGAGTGTGAGTAATCCAGTGCTGGGCACCTGCTCTCCAAATAAAGCATGGGGAAAGATTTGGAGTCGTCTTTCCACCTGGGGTGCAAAATCTCTGTGCACATACACCCTTCTACCTGCGGCAAAACCCCTCCCGCCCTCCCTTTTTTCCTTCCTTCTTCCTTCCGTCCCCTTCCCATACATCGTATCAGACCTGTCACTATTCTGCTGCTTCCCCCTCCCCCCCACCCCACTTTGTATCACTTGGACACCATTCCCTATAGGTCTACCTCATTTTTTTTTTTTTTTTTAAGACTATGCTGTATTCTGTTGTATGGATGTCCTAAAATGGAGTTAGCCATACTACATTAGTTGACATTTACATTGTTTCCAGTTGTGGATTTTCCCCCATCTAAACTGTGATTTGTCAGGATTATTCAGGACAAGGATAAATGTCTCTCACTGGCAAAGACATGTCACTTCCCATTAGGAAGAGCCAGCATCGGCCCCAAAGCAAACTATACCCGTATTACTCATCTCAGGCGTGGCGGCTGAGGTATCATTAAAGTTTCCTCACCTAGGATCGGTGGAGACAGAAGCATCCTATCTGGCCTTCCTCGGATCAATTTCTCCCGAAGAAGAGTAAGCTAGTTTCACTACAAATAACATGTGTGTGTGTGCATGTGCACAGAGGTTTTACACAGTGCCACATAAATCCCTGTGAAGCAACAGCCCAGCAACACCCTGAATATCCTCTGAAGGCTGTGAAAGGGTATATTGCACTTGAGCTGTTTTCAACACCTGATAACTCATTAAAACTAGACTCATTATCAACAAGCAGCAGGCTCCTTTCCCACTCTAAACACCCCAGCTTCATTCGGAAAGGGTGGCTGACTAGTAGCCCCAGAGAATCAGCAGATGACCACCTCCTGTAACCCTGCTCATCCTGGAGGCTAATTAGTTCTTCTTTCTTCATCAGCTGCCTTGGATAAATAAATAACCAGGTCACACATTTTCCTCCACCTGAGGTGTAAGTCTTTCTGTAGAATATGGTGATAACAATGTTGGTAGTAACCATGGTCATTGATTATTGAATCACTTAGTGCATGCTATATATTTTACACAGATGGTCCCATCGAATTTTGTTAACATAAATAGGAAAATAGGCACACAGAGCATAAACTAGTTGCTGATGTCATGCAGCTAGCATGGATGTCTAAGGGTCTGCCTGCTCCAAAGCCCCAGGCTTGTAGGGAAATAAATTGGACCTGACCACCAGAAGAAAAATTAATCATAAGCACTTTGTTTACTGAGATGCCTGAGATCATTTGTAAATATTTTCACTGTCTAGCTCTCTGCTTAGCATGTAGTAGGTGCTTAATAAAATGTTGGCACATGAATGAAGAAAACTGGGGCCCCTCATAAATTGTTCTGTGGATTACAGAACAATTTCTGTTATGGACAAAGTCAGCTATGGACAAAGTATTGTGATTCAGTTGGAGCAAGTGGACTTGTTTTCCACTCCACAGGTGGTCAAAGGCAGTAGGTCAGAATCAGGAAATGCACATAAAATCTACACAGATCAGCTTTCTTCACAGGTCACACCTTCCAGAGAAGGCTGAGTGGCAGCTCAAATGCACAGAACCCTAAAGTAGTCCATATTCCTTCCCCAACTTCACAGAGCAATGGCATACCAAAATATCCTCCAGTCAGGAAAGACAAAAAAGAGTATGCAACTATTCAAAAGGAAATCAACAGAAAACATAAGTTATGACATTAAGAAACCTAAGCCATAGTTCAATTTATTCTGTAGTCATGTAAACATCACAAACTTTTCAGCAACATAAAAACAAGAAAAAGTTCTCTTGAGAAAAATGTTAAATCAATCATAGTATAACTTGAAATGAAATACTTTAAAGCTATTAGAAAGTAAAATCAATATATATTTAAGGTCAATAAAGAGGTTTTAATAACTAAATGAAGTCAGTAATAAAATAGAAAACATATAATCCCATTTTTTTCACACAGTATAAAATTATAAGAAAAAGAATTTGGAAGGACACAGGATAGAGGAAAATATTAATAGGTTTTTAGGCATGGTGAGTTTATAAGTGATTTTTAAAAAATTTTACTTGGCACATTTGTGTTTTTTAAAAATTTTATAGAATAAATATGTTGATTATTGAATTAAAACTAAATTAAACCTGTTTTGTGGTGGCATTTATTTGAACAGAGGCCTAGAGAGAAAAAGAGAGGTGCTCAGTCATGGTCCGAAGCAGAAACTGAAAATTCAGATGTGAAAATTGCCCAAAATCCATGAGAGCTTAGGTGAGAATAAGAAATGGTTGAAATTGGTAGTTTTTAGAACTTCACTGTACTATGATTCACAATAATTTTCCACCAAACCTTATTATAACTAATTTTGATGTCAATGAAACACACATCACTTGTAGATATCTAAAAACATCTGGATGCCTGATAACCAGTAAACAAACAAACAAACAAACAAAAAAACAAAATAAAACAAAAAGCAGCTAGTATTTGCCCACCATTTAGGTGTCATTTCACCAGCGTTACAAAGAACTTTCCTCAGTGTGTCAGCAGTCAGCTAGTCCCCAGCTGCACAACTCAGTCTCCCCAAAGATACTGTGTTATGAAAAAGGAAAAGGTCTGGAAGTCAGGAGTCTGCTTTTAGGCCTGCATGACCTTGGGCTTGTTCTTCCCCATGGACTCAGCTGCTTGAGCTATTAGACCCAATCAATAAGATTCTCTCCTTTAGGAATTTGAAACTTGGAAACTGAGACTGGGAAATTAGACGCATTGATGGTAGAGCTAAAGAGGCAACCATGAATTTTATCTGTTGCTGAGCTCCCCAGAGTGATGCTGGTACTTTCCTTTCTAACAAACTCTTCCTTCATTCTGTGATAGTCCCGTCTGTCCTAAAAATCAATGACTGAGTTTTCTTTTATTAACCAGCAGTCCATTTCTGTTGCTTAGAGCCAGCCAAGACTTTGTTACTGTGACTCGGATGGAAGGGAGTCCTCCCTGCCCAGCATGAAGGGAATTGGTAAGTCAGGCAAAGGAGTCTGGCCCGCAGGGAAAGGCTGCCACAGACAGCAGCTGTTATCCTTGTGCTAAGAGGCAGGGACCCAGCAGGGCAAGCTGTCACATTCAATAAGGATTCTCAGTCAGGCCAGCCATGCTCTCTGAGCATCCAGGCATGAATCTCCCTGGGGTGAGGGAGCAGAAAGAAGTGACAGTGAACATGATGGGTAGTCTACTGCCCTAGCTTCCCCCACATGGCTGACCATGTGCCCACCCTAAGCCACACCTGGCTACTTACGTGCAAGCCAAACCCAGAGCACTATGATTTCTTTCCTCTGTGACTTTTATAGCTGCTGTTGGAATCTCCCTAACACAGTGGTTTTCAAATAGGGGTATTTTTGCTCCCAGGGGACATTTAACAACAAGGTTGCAAACATTTTTGGTAATGACCACAGTGGGGTGGAGTATCACTGGCATCTATTGGGCAGATGCCAGAGCATTCACTTCTTCTTGCAGCTGTAACAAATTACTACAAAGGTAATGGATAAAAACAACATAAATGTATTATCTCACAATTCTGGAGATCAGAAGACTAATATGAGTTCCCAGGATTGTGTTCCTTCTAGACACTCTAGGGAAAAATCCATTTCTTTGCATTTTCCAGCTTCCAGGAGCTGCCTGCATTCCTTGGCTCCTGGCACCCTCCTCTACCTTCAAAGCCAGCAGCCACAGTATCTTCTCTTTCCTCTCTATTTCCATCATCATATCACCTTTTCTCTTATAAGTATTTTGTGATTATATTGGGTCATCCAATTGAGACCCCTAATTTAAATTGATTCTGTGAGCGTTTTGCTTGCTATGTAAAGAAACATACAGATTCCAAGAATTAGGACACAGACATATATGATAGGACCATTATTCTATCTTCCACACCAGGGACATAGCTAGACATCCTACAGCCCCACAGCAAATAATAATAATAATAATAATAATAATAATAATAATAAAGTTTAATACATCATCACTGCAGAGGGTGAGAAACCTGCATACTCTGACACCATTGCAGGTAGATCTCCTACTTGCCTTAGCTAGACACCAGCTGTTAATGTGAACTGCAGCTACAGATCCACTCTTCCTTGATTTCCATCCATCTAAGACACTCATTAAATTTTAAAATAGCTGTGAAGGTTGTTCAGCCCAAGTAAGGGAAATCTTTTTTCCCTAAAAAGTTTAATAGTGGCAGATAAAGATAGTCATTGCTTAGCCTTGCCATGATTGCTATGACTTGAAGGATTTAGGCTTTAGATGTTTGGATAAAAGGATTGAGCTGCCCAAACTTTGGGATAGAAAAGGAGAAGGAACAGCAGAAAACAGCCATGACCAACCCCTCTTCCCTGCCAATTTCTTTCTTTCTTTCTTTCTTTTTTTTTTTCCTGCTTCTGAGAAGCAAAAGTCTGCAGGAAGGGGAAAGCGAACTGATATTGGTTTTACATGCACCAGAAGCGAAGTGCTGGGCTGTGTGCCTTACATATGTCACCTGCTAGATCAGTATCCCAGTTCCCATTTCAACATGAGCAGACCGCATCTCTGAGAAATTAAAATTTTGTTTGAGAGCCATTAAATGATGGACTGAAGTTTGACCTGCATTGCTTCCAAGCGCATCGGTTTCAGGGCAAGGCATTTGATATTCCTTCCATACGCCACCTCAGAAGCACCTTCTACAACCTTAGTCAAGTGACAAAGACATCCATAAGTAAGAGGACTTCCCTAATGAAACAAAGCAGAAGTCAGCAAACTTTTTATTTAAAAAGGGTAGTTAGTCAATATGTTAAGCTTGGTGAGCCATATGATCTGTTTGCAACTGCTCACCTCAGCCATTGTGGGCAAAAGCAGCCAGACTGACCCATAAATGAATGGGTGTGCCTGTGTTCCAATAAATCATTATTCATAAAAAAATAGACAGTGACCAGATTTGGCCCTGGGGCCACAGTTTGCCCCCAAAGCCTTAAAATTTCCAAAATAGCCTTTATCTCTCTCCTCAGCATGCACACATTCTCCCTCCCTCCCTCTCACTGTTACACTACTGGTAAGGGTACAGATCAGTACAATCTTCTTTCTGGAAAGCAGTTGAACAATACAACCCAGCAGTTCTATGTCCAGGACAAGAGGGCACAGACAAAGATCTAAAGATTTTCTCTTAAAAAAAAATTTTTTTTTTCCTCACCCACAGGCATTTTTCATTGCACTTAGAGAAAAAGGAAGAGAGAGAGAGAAAAAGCAATTTGTTAGCTCCTACATGTGCCTAGAAGGGGGATTGTAGGCACCTGGACTGGGGATTGAACCTTTGTAGCTCAATTGCACACTGGCACATAGCAGATGCTCAGAAGGTAGACGCTGATGAGGTGAAAAATATTTCCAGCATGTGCTTAAGCCACAGCATCAGGAGTTTCATTTGTATATAAGGGAAGAATTTCTACCATAATGAGTAGTAAACACAGGGAAATATAATAAAAACAGCATCTGGAACCACCTTTCCTGAAGATATCTTTTAAAGAATAGAGCTTGTTTACCATCTTAGAATCAGGAAGATTCTCCTTTAGTATCTCACAAATCCAAAAGCCATTAAAAAAAGATATATATTGATTATATAAAAGCTAAAAAAATGTTGTCAGACCCAAAACCACCATAAGCAAAGTCAAAATACAAATGACAAACCAGCAAATAATGGTTGCGAAAGCTTATCATAGAAAAGGGCTAATTTCCCTTAATGTATAAAAATCAATAAGGAGAAGAGCAGACAAATAGAAAAATGGAAAAAAGATAAAGATAATTTATAACCAAAGAAGTACAAGTGATTCTCAAACAAATGAAAAACTTTTCTATGTTATTCATAATAAGAGAAATGCAAATTAAAAGCATGCTGAGATATCAATTTTCACCCATCAGAGTGGCAAACTTAAAAAGAATCTAATAACCCACTATGGTTGATGCAATTGTAGGGAAATAGACACTTTCAGATATTGCTGGGAATGGAGTGTAAATTGGTATAGCCACTGTGGAGAATATTTTGACAATATCTATTAAAAAGTATATCACTTGGCTCAGCTATTCCACATTTAGGAATTTACCCCACAGATATATTTGCACATGAGCAAATTATACAAGTATTGGATTATTGATTGTAGCTTGTTTATAACAGCAAAAGAGTGAAAACAGCCCAAACATCCATCAGTTGGAGACAATTTAAATGAACTATAATCTACTATATCGTACACTCTGCAGGTGCAGAAGAAAGAGTAAGTTCTTTGTGTACTGATATGGAAGGGTCACTGAGATCTATATTTAAAAGAAAGAAGGGAAAGCCAATAACAGAAAAGTGGGCATCTTTGTTAATAAAAAGAGGAAGAGAATATATGCACATGTATGTGTGTATACACCCTTAACTTGTGTATACATATTTCTAGAGTGGTTCATTTGTTGCCTCAAGGTCAGGGGAGATGGTAAATAGGAAAGCTAGAGAGACCTTTCACTATTTCTCCTTTTGTATGTTTTGACGTTCAGGCTATGAGAAAGTATTGCCTATTCAAAATAATTGAGATTTCTTTTTACTTCAGAGCTTTCTATATGGTATTCCCACAGTTAGAGGTACTCTGCTCTTAACTTAACACACACACACACTCCTCCTCCTGGAAATATCTTGTTTATCTTTAAGAACTCTGTTCAACCCCTGGCTGGTGGCACAGTGGATAAGCCACCTGCCTGCAAACCCAAAGGTTGCTAGTTCAATTCCCAGCCCAGGGCACATGATCAGGTTGCAAGCCAGGTCTCCAGCAGGTCTGTAGCTGGAGGCAGGTGAAAGGCAACCATACATTGATGTCTCTTTCCCTCTCTTTCTTCCCCTCTCTCTAAAAATAATAAATAAAGTATTTTTTTTTTTTTAAAGAAAGAACTCTGTTCATATGTCACTTCCCCCAGAAAAATTTCCTGACAAGCCCCACTTCCTCAATGAAAAGTGGGCTATCTCTCTTATACCCATTCATGGTACCATGTAACACTTATCACAATTGGTGTCCATTAGTAATCATTGAATACCTGTCTCCTTCACTGGAGACACCAATGTATTAGTTCACCAATGGTATCCTTACATCAAGCTGAGCATCTGCTACATAAGATGTGCTTATAACAAGCTTTCTTCCTTTGGAAGGGAGGTATGTTGGACTAAATGTTGGTGTCCCCTCAAATTCATATGTTGAGCCTTATGACTCAGTTGGCTGGGCATTATCCTGCAAAGTGAAGGGTTGACAGGTCATTCCCAGCCAGGGAACATGCATGGGCTGTGGGTTTGGTCCCAAGTCAGGGTGCATGCCAGAGGCAACAGATCAACGTTTCTTGAATCAATGTTTCTCTTCCTCTCTTTCTCCCTTCCTTCCCCTCTCTCTAAAAAATAATTAAATGATCTTTAAATTTTTTTACGTGTTGACATCTTAACTCCCATATGATGGTATTAGGAAATGAAGCCTTTGGGAGGTGATTAGGTCAAGCAGATGGACCCCTCATGAATGGGATTTGTGCCCTTATAAAAAAGACCCCGGAGAGCTAGCTAACTCTCTTTCCACCATGAGAGGACAAAGGAGAAAGTGACCATCCGCAACCTGCAGTGGGCCCTCTCAAGAACCCCACCACGCCAGCACCCTGATCTTGAACTTCTAGCCTCCAGAACCGTGAGAAGTAAATATTTGGTACTTAAGCCATCAACTCTACTTTCTTTTTATAGCAGCCCAATCCAACTAAGACACGAGGGAAAGAAAAAGAAAGGAATACTAATAACAACAACAACAATAACCATTATTGTGCACCTACTGTGAGCAAGACAGTGTTCTAAGTGCTTCATACCTATTAAGGCATTTAATCATCATAACAAATGGGTCCTGTTATTACTCTTACAGTGAAGGAAACTGAGGTTCAGGGAGACTAAGCTACCTCCCCACAGTCACCAGACTGGATTCAAATAGGCATTCTGGTTCCAGAGCACATGCACTTAGCCCCTAGAGTCAAAAAAGGGAATATAGAAAGAGAGATGGTGGGGGCGGGGTGGGAAGAAGATCCCCCAAAGCATGAGGATGGACCATCTCACTGCCTCCTCTAGTATAGAACGTCACCAGGCCAGCAAACCACCTAGTCCTTGGGAAGTTATGAGGATACAATTACCAAGAATTACATATGAAACACTCACAAACTGACAATATTGGACCTCAACAATAAGACATGATAGCTTTCTCATCTAGAGGAGCAGGTGGCATGTATTGTTGATAAATACCTGGACTTCCAGCCAAGATGAAGGCATAGGTGCACTCACTGTGCCTCCCTCCACAACTAAGAAGGCATACAACTACTTCAAAACTAGAGACAACCAGAAACTGCAGAAAATCGAACTACACAGAGGTCCAACAAAGATATAGAGAAGAAATACTCATCCAGACAGGTAGGAGGGTAAAGCTAGAACAGCCAGGTGCAGTTTGGCAGCACAGCAGCCACAACAGGACAGTGGCAGTGGCTGGCAGGCAGAAAGCACACTAACATATATTTTTTTTAAGTAGGGACACCTGGGAATTGCTCCTGGCACCAGACCAGATCACATGGCTCATAGTTCCAGCATCAGGGGGGAAATAAAGCCACATTGCTTCTGATTATGAAAGCCAATGGGGTTTGGGGCAGAGGAAGAAACTGCCAGTTTCTCAGCAGAACCCATTTGTTGAGAGGCCTCCACAGTCCTGGAATGTCCATAGACCCACCCACTCTGGGAGCCACAGCCAGGGCAACTGCTAGAGAGGCACCAGTCCCATACAGGAAGCAAGACAGGTGACTGGAAAAGGGGTGAGTGCTAAGCAAGCAGCATAGTTCCCTCTCAGACCCCTTCCCCACATACAGCACCACATACTGAGCAAGAAATTGGAAACTTACATGAAAAAATGAAGGAAAACTTCCCAAATTTGGTGAAGGAAATAGACATACAAGTCCAGGAAGTGCACAGAGTCCCAAACAAGCTAGACCCGAAGAGGACCACACCAAGACACATCATAATAATTAAAATGCCAAAGATTAAATATAAAGAGAGAATCCTAAAAGCAAAAAGAGAAGAGATTTACCTACAAAGGGGTTCCTATAAGAGTATCAGCTGATCTCTCAAAGGAAACCTTTTAACAAGAAGGGCCTGGCAAGAAGTGTTCAAAGTGATGAAAAGCAAGGCCCTACAACCAAGATTACTCTATCCAGCAAAGCTATCATTTAGAATGGAGGGGCAGATGAAGTGCTTCCCAGACAAAGTAAAGCTGAAAGAGTTCATCATCACCAAGCCATTATTATATGAAATGTTAAAAGGACTTATTTAAGAAGAGGATCAAAATTATGAACATCGAAATGACAACAAACTCAGAATTATCAACAATGGAACCTAAAAAATTAAAAGCAAAAATAAAGTAAGCAAACAACCAGAATAGTATCAGAATGGTAGTTATGGAGATCATTGGGAGTGCTATCAGCTGGGAGGGGGAAGAGGGAGAAATGGGGAAATGGTGCAGGGATCAGGGAAACATAATTGGTGGATACAAGATAGACAGGGTTTCATTAAGAATAATATAGAGCTCTGGCTGGTGGCTCAGTGGATAGGCACAGGCCTGCTAAACCCAAAGGTCGCTGGTTCGATCCCCGGTCAGGGCACATAACCAGGTTGTAAGCTAGGTCTGTAGCTGGAGGCAAGGCAGGTCAAAGGCAACCAAACAGTGATGCTTCTCTCCCTTTCTTCCTCCCTCCCTGCCCTTCTCTCTAAACACAGTGAAAAAAAAAAAGTTTTTTAATGAAGAATAATATAGGAAAGGGTGAAACCAGAGACATATGCATGACCCATGGACATGAACTAAGTGGGGTGGGATTGCAGGAGGGAAGTGGGACTCTGGGTGGAGGGAAGCAAAGGGAAAAGAAATTGGGATAACTGTACCAACATAGTCAATAAAATATACTTAAAAAACACACTTGCTGATGTAGGTTAATAGGCATAATTAAATTAATGATGATGAAATAATTACCATGACAAGCAAGGCAGCAGGAGGGCTAAGAGTTCTAACTGAGGATAATTCCAGTGCCAGGCAAGGTTGGGAGTTTGACTTGGGAACTATGGAAACTTCCCTGAGATTAGAACTTCATTATTTATTATTTTAAGCCAATAGTATCTATCATGACTTGTCTGAGTTCTCTGCAAATCAATAGTAAGTTATCTGCAGGACAGGAAATATTAGTAAGAGAAGCAGAAAGAAATTGGAAATTTTAAAGAAGCAGAGAAGTTCTGATTTCTGTCATTTCTTCTCAAATAGGATTTGACCCTAAAAAGTGGGGTTTCCATTTGGATAATCACAACAGCAATAAAAATAACTATCACTTATTGAATTCTTACTTCCAGCCAAGCTCTATTGTAAGTACTCTTTATACCTTAGCCCTGAGTTCCCAAAATAATTTTATGGAGTGAGAACAAGTATGTTGCCTTATTTTATGAATAAGACAACTGAGGCTTGGAGAAACAAAATGACTGTGTCCAAGGCCACACCGCTAGGGTACTATGAAAGGATTCTAAACTAGAATTAAGAAAGCAAAGCTTTAGAATAATGCCCAGAAAAACATCACTTCTGAGGAAGGAGGTAGAGTAAAGAACACATCAGAAAAATAAACCTAGGTATAATTTGTTGATGAGATCAATGAGATCTGTCATGGGCCCAGCATGGTGTAAGAACTCTGTTGTAGATTGTTTTTTCCAAAGATGGCTACAATTGTCTCCCGTGCCACATGTTCTTGTAATTGTGAACTTGATATTTTTTGTGTTGAGTAATGGAGTCTATGATCCTCTCTCTATTGGACCTTAGCAGCTGCCTCAATCAATACACTATAGTAGAAAAGATGCTATTTGACATCCAGAGATAGAGCATAAAAAATATATGTACATCTTCCTTGCTCTCTTAAAAGGCTCATTCATTTTTGGACCCAGTTGCTATACCCAGTCGCTATATTGTGAGGAAGCCCAACTAGGCCATGTGGAGAGACCACATGGAAGTGTTTTATGTAAGTAACTAGCTGAGGTCCTGGGTAACAACAGCAAAAAACAAAAACATGTTACAAAAGATGTTGCCAGATGACTCCAACCCCTCCCTACCAAATCACCTTCAACTTTTAAGTTTTCCCCACTGAGTTCCCAGACATTATTAAGCAGAAGTAAGCCATCCTCTCTGTACCTAGTCTGAATTCTTGACCCATGGGATCCATGAGAATCATAAAACTGTTTTCTTTATGTCACTAAATATTGGTGTGATTCCTTTTACACAGAAATAGTAATTAGGTGAGTCCCCATAGAGGAATTTTTTAAGTGTATGGAATAGGATCTGTCCTTCTGTCTAATTTAAAAAATAAGACATCTATGAAAGAATTTTAATCAAAAGACAATGTACTTAATAATAGCCCAAAGGTGGAAATAATTTAAATGTCCATCATCTGATGAATGGATAACCAAAATGTGGTATAGCCATGTAAGAGAATATTATTCAGCCATAATAAGGAATGAGGTACTGATACATGCTACAATATGGATGAAGCTGGAAACCTTTAGGTTTAATTAAAGAAACCAGACACAAAAGGCTGCACAATGTATGATTTTATTCATATGAAACATCCAGATTGGCCAAATCCATAGAAATAGAAAGTAGACTAGTGGCTGCCAAGAGGATGGAGGTAGGGGCAAAAGAGAAGTGATTGCTTAATGGGTAAAGAGTATCTTTAGGAGTGATGCAAACATACCAGAATTACATAGTGGTGAGAGTGGGAGAATCTCAAAAATATAATAAACCCACTGAACTGCGCATTCTCCAGTGGTGTATTTTATAGGACAACTTATAGTTTTCTTAAAGCAATGTACCATACTGGGACCTCTACATGACTGTAAATTCATAAGCATCGGGGTCAGTAAGATCTGGATTGTTGTCCAGGAATTATTAATTTCTAATCATGTGGACTTGGGCAAGTTCCTTAATTACCCATCTGTAAAATGGGAATAAGAAGACTCACTTTGCAGGATTACAGTCAGGATTAATGACTGCCTTTGTAGAGGCTATAGCAGAAAACCACTCAAGCAGCATAAAATAGCCAAAGATTTTATTGAGGTAACCTGAGGCAACTCACAGAAACCAGATAACTGAAAAGAGCTTAGCCTCATAAGAAACTTGAACCAGGAATTAAAATGCTATCAAAAATCAAAGCTGAATTCTTTCTGGCATATGTGCAAGGAATGGAGGAATTTCTTTAACATGATTGATCCATAGAAAAATCTAGATTTTGCATTATATTTCAAAGGTAATCCATTAGAGTCACTTAGTCTTTACAAAATACATTTTTGTTCTTTTGAATTTATTTGAATACCAAATCAGAGAAGACTGGGTATCCTAGCTGGTAGAGTTACAAAGTAGTTAATGATCACAAGCTTGGAGCACAAACCAACTTTCCGTGACAAATTCAGTTTATGATCTTAGGAGGACAGATGGACTTTTCTACAACAAACATTCAAACAAATATTTTCCTATAACACACTTTCCAATCTCAAGGTTATAAGTTAAGAGTCCCAGAGACTCTTAAAAAGTTTTTTTAATTATATAGGAAAGTGCTTTCCTAGTTTATAAGTAAAATTAGAAAGAAACCAAACTCTATGCTGACAAGAGACAAAACTATTATATAGAGACTTTACTAATTCTTTATGGTAGCTGCCCTAATATTCGATGGCCTTCTTTATTAATCTGAGGTATGATTCTCAGCCCTGACTCCACTACATTAGAATCACTGAATAGCTATTTAAAAGTACCCGTCCCCATACCCCACCCAAAAATTCTGATTTAAGATTCAACCTGTATGAAATAGAGACCAGTATGCTTGAAGAAAGCAAAAGGACCAGCATGGCAGAACAGAGTGAGTGATGATGAGAGGAATAGGAGATGAGGGCATTGATGGAAAGGGACCAGATCATGTACGTTCTTGTATGCCAGTGTGAGCACGTTAGGTTTTATTCTTAAAAAAATGGGGGGGGGGGGGGCATTTGGGAGGGCCTTGGCTGTGAGCAACAAAAAGCCAGTTTGAATCCACCTAAGCAAAACTGGGAAATTACTGGCTTTTCTGAATCCATAGATGGGGCTATCTATTCTCTCTCCCCCCTCAGGTGCTTGTTTTGATGAAACAAGATCCGTACGTCAGCTGCCTTATGGAGAGAAGCCACCTAGCAAGGAACTTAATCTTGCCAATAAGCACTTGAGCTTGGAATTGGATCCTCCCCAGGTCCTCCCTTAAGATAGATGGCTATAGTGTTAGAGGACACCTTGACTGCACCTGTGACAGACCCCTAGCCTGAGGACCCAGCACCCCAGCTCTCTACCTGTGGGGGATCCCTGTCCCATGGAGCCCCCTGATCACAGATTGAACAAACTAACCTGGACTCGAAGTTCCTGGGGAGAGAAGGGGTGGCTACTCTCTCTAGTGGGGAGTGCGCACAGTCCTCTTTCCCAACACAGCTTTTATTGGGGCCAATACATGCAAAAAAGTAAGGGTGAAGGTGTTTGCCATAAAACAGCCAATGTTTAGGGAGGATAAGCTATAAAACACAGAGAGCAGTATCTGGTCAAGGATGGTCAGGCTTGCTGGTGCCAGAGCATTCATAAAACGTAGTTCAGGAGTTCATTCTGTGCCTTAACTCAAACATCCATCAATTAGGATCAGAACATACACAAAGCAGAGCCGGCTTCAAGGCTTACATTTTGATTCTAGGCCTGATTTTTCCCATGGAAACACCTCTTTGAAGGCTTTGGAGCATGTCTGCTGCCTGCATCCCGTTTTCCATCAAGATGTACAGGCCCGATTTTCTGGCCTGGCTCACGCAAGTGCTATAGTTTCTGAAACCACACAAAGTGGTCCTCTACATCTACCCACAAAAACTCAGTTTCCTTTCAAGCTGCAAGTTTGGGGGCAATTTGTTATGCAGTAACAAAAAACTAATCCAGTGATTTAGACCAGGAGAGGGATGGTAAGGATGAAGAGGAATGGGTGAATTTCAAGTCTATCGTAGAGGTTGAAATGATGGGTCTTAGAGATGAGTTGAATGGTGAGAAATCTGTATGAACCCTAGGATTTTGTCTCCATAAACTCTGTGGATGGTGGTGCTATTTGCTGAGATGGAGAAGAATGGAAAATGAACAGGTTTGAAAGAGAGAAAGAAGGTTTCCTTCCTTAATACCTTAGTGTGAGGTACCTGGAAGATACCCAAGCAGAAGTATCAAATAGGCAGTCAGCTAGGCGAGCCTAGGATTCAGAACAGAAGGAATAACACTGTGCCTCACAAAGCTCCCGTTTCCTTTACTGTCAAGGTGATCTGTTTGCACCTACACATCAGCATTGCCATGATGACTACCAAATAAGATCACGTATTTGAAAGTGCCCTGTGAACTGTAAAGTATTATACAAAAACAATAGCTGTTGTCATGAGTTTAGTTATGCCTAATCCTGTGCTTTAAAACAAAAGCTTTAGATTCACTGAGTAGCCATAGTGTCCAAACTTCAAATATCAGAAAAGCTACCGGACAGTGACTGGAGATCTAAAACTGTGTTGTCCAATACAATAGTCACTAGCCATATGTAGCTATTTAAATTTAAATTCCTAGTTGCACTAGCCACCTTCAAAGTGCTCAGGAGTCACATGTGGCCATGTGGCTACCAACTGGGCAGGGAGCACAGGACAATCTCATCACCAAAGAACGGCTGGTTTTATTATTGGAGCAGGGAACCCTCAAAGAGGAACAGAGCATGCTTTGTTATAAAGCAACTTTGGACGAAACTTCAAAAGCATGGGATCATGTGCCCCCACTCAAATCCCTAATTTATAAATACTTTTTAAAACATCTAGCACTTTTGAGCTTACCTACATAGTTTAATTTATATTTACTATTTCAGCCTGTACCACTGGCTTGAGTAAAAATCCCACACATCTGCCAATGTGTGAAATCATTTCTTTCATTTTGACCTCATTCTGGCTATACAATATTTACTGGGCTCTGCCAGGTGGCATCTAAGATTTGGAATAGAGCTAAATGACACTTCTTTTAGAAATCAGATTCATCTTGTCAGCAAAAGTAAGCCTTTTTCCTTACTCATTGAGAGGGGGAACCTAAGGCCCACAGTGACGAATTCCATCCCTATACAATAGAGACGAGGCAACAGAAATGACAACTTAAGGAACAGGTAACTCACCCACAGGGGTGTAAGGCTCATGGCATGGCCATTTTAGGAATGAATTTGAAGGGTTTTTAAATTTTATTTTATTTTAAGGATTTTATCTATTATTTTCAGAGAGAAGGGCAGGGAGAGAAGCATCAATATATGGTTGCTTTTCACCTGCCTCCAGCTAAGGACCTGGCTGGAGACCTGGCTTGCAACCTGGTTATGTGCCCTGGCTGGGAATCAAACAAATGACCTTTGGGTTTTCAGGCTGGCACCAATCCACTGAGCCACACCAGCCAGGGCTGACAGGGATTTTAAAAGATTTTACTTATTTATTTTTAGAGAGAGGGGAAAGGAGGGAGAAAGAGGGAAATATCTATGTGAGATAGAAAGATCAATCAGTTGCCTCTTGCATACCCCCAACTGGGGATCAGGCCTGCAACCCAGGCATGTGCCCTGACAGGGAACTGAACTGGTGACCTTTCAGTGGAGCGGTGCCCCACCCACTGAGCTACAATAGTCAGGGTGCCTTCACAGTTTTGACAAGCATCACACCTTTTTCAGAAGAAGATGATATGAATATTAGAAGCCACCTTTCATTGAGCACTTACTACATTGGAGCTGCTGTGTGCAGTGTTTTATGTGCATTACCTTAATCTTCACAGCAACTGTGGATTGTAGTAATTGTTATTTTCATTTTGGAGATAAGAAACTGATCTCAAAAAGGTTTATGACTTGTGCATCACACAGTAAATTGTAAAGCCAATAATCTCAAGTGTCTTGGGTTCCAGAACTCACATGAAAAACCACCAAGCCAAACTAACATACTCCCATCCTGCGATAAGAGTAAATAAACCACAGATCATAAAATCAGGGGCTCTGATGTATATGCATTTACATAATTCCTTATAATGAAGTTTTATCAAAGCTTAATGACTAAACAAATGATCAACTATTGACAGTTTTTTCCCTTTACTGAAATGAGCAGTAGGACAGATCTGCAGGAAAAGCTTTACTGCTAAGGCTTTTTTTTTAAATAATAAAAGGTGGTCATGGTTTTCTCTTTTCTTTTCTGCTTCTTTTTTTCCATCCTGAGGGGAATCATCTGTAAGTGTTTGGTGTAAAGGTTCAAACACAACAGCCATGACTTTGAACAATGGGTTAAGAGAGCTGTCCACAGACAAGTGACTATAGAGAAGCATTCAAACTAAAACTTCTTCCAGAAACTTCCCTGGGAAAAGTTAGGGCTGTGATTTAATATGTTTAACCAAAGCCTCCTCTTTTAACATTTGACCCCTGGCTACGTTTTACATCATTTTCAAATTGCTCTCATATTCAGTATTTCTTGGCATTTTAATGCCTTTTTTTCTTCTCTATAAAAGGAGGCAATAAAGTGCTTATCCCAGAATCTGGTACATAGTAAGGGCTAGATTTGTGGGGCTTGAATGTTAGTGGTGTTGGTAATCGTATTATCAAGATTAGCAAAATGAAATCCAATATTCCCTCCACCTAAGGTTCCATAGACCCTATAGAGAATCCAGAATTCCTGCAGCGTACACAGCAGCAACCTAGCAGGAGGTAGAAGCCGGGACTGTTGTCTGGCAGTGTTTATGGGGACGGGCAGCTGACGGGCTCTGGAGGCACTAAAACCCACCCTCTGCTGCTGTTGTTCTGTCCTTTCCAACAAGGCAAGTGCTCTTACCACCATGTGACAGATAAGAAATTTGGAGCTGGCACGGCTTGAGTGACTTCTCAAATTAGGACTAAAGTATGGAAAATTAGGCCCCTTAGAAAGGACTGAGTGGCCCTGGGATAGAGACTTTGTCCATCTTGTTTAACATCTAACTCCAGGGCATGGACATAGTGCCTGGCCTAGATCTAGGTCCATGGCCTACATCGGGTTCCCAAGAAGCAAAGCCTCCACCAAGGATTCCGGTGCCACCATTTATTACGGAGGTGCTCAAGGAGAGAGGGAGTGAGGAAAGTGAGATAGAACAGAAGAGGTGGGCGAAGATATGCGCTCATCAGAAGTCTGGCCCCATTCTGATTCCAGGGGGAAGCTCTGGAGCATGAACGACACCACGGAGCTATTCAACCTGTGTCAATGGGTCAGCCTTTCCGACACGCTCTCTGTTGGCAGTGGGCTGCCTTCTGAGGGGGTGCAAGGCATCACCACCCAGACATTTCTTAGCACCATAAGCTGAGCACAACTCCTTGGAGAAGGAGGAGCAGACAACACAAGCAGTACCTGGGGGATGGGTGCACTGGCCTCCTCAATTGGCTCCAGGAGGGAAAAAAATAGTGCCCAGGACAATGGCTCAATTAATATTTGTTGGGACTTCTGGTCAAGAGTCTGGTCAGAGTACATTATACTCACCTTCTTCCATGACCACATCAAAATTACAACTAATTTACAGACCAACCCTCCTTGAGGGGAATGAAGAACTGAGGCAGTGCCATAAGCAGGTAGAGTGAATACAAATCAGGAGAGAGATCTCAGCTACAGAGGCCATTGTTGAGAAGCAAGGAGTCCAGCCCCCATACCAGGCCCCCAAGCCCAGGGTTTTAGTGCCAGGAAGGGAATTCCCATAACTCTGGCTATGAAAACCAGTGGAGTTTGCAGCTGAGTGACACAGACGACTTCTGGAGTCGTGGACATTCCTCTTAAAGGGTCATGCATGGGCAGCAGCTCAAAAAGCACTAGGGACATATGGGGAGGAATTGAATTAAGTGGTTTCAGGATGATGACTAGAGGGGCAGCTCTCTACCACACAAAAGTGCTAACAGAGGCTGTCATTCCTTTTCTGAGCTCTCCCCATGCAGGTGCAGGCAGGCACCATATCAGAGTCTCCATTAATCTTGCTACCACTGTTTCCCCTCACCCACCCTGACTCCCTCAAATCCTGTGATTCCCTGAGACCCCACTCCACCCAAATTACAGGCCCACCCAAGCTTCTTCCAGTGACCTTCCCAAACAAGATGAACCCAAAGAGGTCCACACCAAGACACATCATAATTAAAATGCCAAAGGTTAAAGACAAACAGGAAATCTTAAGAACAGCAAGAGAAAAGCAGTTAGTTATTTACAAGTGAGCTCCCATAAGTCTTCCAGCCGATGTCTCAAAAAATATTTTGCAGGCCAGAAAAGATAGGCACAAAATAGTCAAAGTGATGAAAGCAAGGACCTAGTACAACCACGATTGCTCTACCCAGCGAAGTTACCGTTTAGAATTGGACAGATAAAGAACTTCTCAGATAAGAAAAAGGTAATTGAATTCATCACCACCAAATCAGTGTTATATGAAATGTTAAAGGGGGTCTTCTTTAAGAAGAAAAAAGATAAAAAATATGAATAATAAATGCATATTTATCAACAATTACTTTAAATGTAAGTGGATTAAATATTCCAATCAAAAGACATACAGTGGCTGAATTGGATAACAAAACAAGACCCGTACATATGCTGCCTACAAGAAACTCACTTCAGATCGAAAGACACACAAAGATTGAAAGTAAAGAGATGGAGAAAGATATTTTAAGAAAATAGAAACAAAAAAATAGAAGAGGGGTAGCAATACTTACACCAGAAAAAAAGTAGACTTTCAAACAAAAGCTATATAAGAAGGGTTAAAGAACCCAGCAATCTCAATTCTGGATATTTGTCTGAAGAAACCCAAACACTAATTTGAAAAAACATATTCATTGCAAATTATTTACATTAGCCAAGATGTAGAAGCAACCTAAGTGTCCATTAATAGATGAATGAATATAGAAGAGAGGGTATATGAATACAATGGAATATTACTTAGTCATAAAAAGAATGCTATCTTGCCATCTGCTGCAACCTGAATGGACCTAGAGTGTTTTACATTAAGTGAAAAAAGTCAGAGAAAGGCAAATGGCATATGATTTTACTTGTATGTGGAATCTAAAAAACAAAACAAATAGCTCTGGGCCTGGGCTGGTGGCACAAAATTAAGAAGAGATTAAGAAGTAGAGTGGGTAAGGTGCTGGCCTACGAACCCAAAGGTCGCTGGTTCAATTCCCAGTCAGGGCACCTGATCAGGTTGCAAGCCAGGTCTCCAGCCAGGTCCATAGCTGGAGGCAGGTGAAAGGCAACCACACATTGATGTCTCTCTCCCTCTCTGCCTCTCTCCCTTCCCCTCTCTTTAAAAATAATAATAATAAATATAAATAAATAAAATCTTTAAAATAAAAATATAATAATAATAAACAGCTCTGGCCAGGTGGTTGTTTGTTAGAGCATCGTCCCATATGCCAAAATGCCGCAGGTTCAATCCCCAGTCAGGGTACATACCTAGGTTGTGGGTTCAATTACAGATTAGGCCGCAAGAAGGAGGCAACCAGTTGATACTTTTCACATGAATGTTTATCTCTCTCTCCTTTCCTCTATCTCTAAAATCAATAAATATGTCCTAGGGTGAGGATTTTTTAAATAAAAAATAAAACAGAAATTAATAAATACAAAAAACATTATCAAATGGAAGAGGGTTTGGGGATGGGTGAAAAGCGAAGGGATTAAGAAGCACACATGAGTAATTACAGAACAGTCCCGGGTACATAAAGTGCAGCATAGGGAATAGAGTCACTAATGTTGCAATAACTATGTATGGTGCTGGGTGGGCACTAGATATCACAGTGATCGCTGTGGAAGTCATGGAAATGTCTAATTACTATGTTGTACACCTGAAAATGATATAATATTGTAGGTCAACTGTAACTGAAAAGGAAAAATTATTTTAAAAAATGAATACATTGTTGGATGTATAACTCAAACTAAAACATCATTTTGCCCTCTGTATATGCTTTCTCTGTACACAAAACAGGACTTTCATCCTAGAAAATTTTATAGTCATCATCTCTGTTTCACAGAGCACAACTCAACAGTACCAAGCACAATTTGGCTGGCAAGGATCACATCTAACCAGGTTTAATTAACACTTTGGAGGAAGAAGGACAGGTTTTGAGCTACAAAATAATACCTTCACCCATGTGCCAAGACCACTACAAATTAATGGTAGCATTGGGGTTTTGTCTGACAGCTAAATAAAACCGATTTACGTCAAGGGAGCAGAGACATAACATAAAAAGTCCACTAAAATTTAATCTCCCAGAGACGGTATTTGCTTCTCACATTCTTGACCCACCCCTGAGCTGAGAACTCAAACTGGGGACCAATATACCTTTCATACCAAGTTGGTATTAAATCAAGGTTGTGTGGTATAATCATTACTGGCAGGAGGAACCAAGCCAGGTCTTACCTTTTTTTCCTTTTAATTACACCTGTTCTCCACTCTGCTCTCAACTGCCCTGCCGTTCTAGTTAGAGCTGCTACCCGCCCCCTCCTGCCACCAGGCTGCCTTTCCCTTCTTAGCCCATAAACAAAAGTGGCCATAAGTGGGAGGGAAGACTTGCAGAGTGGAGGGTTACAAGGCAGCCTTTCCAAAAAGAAGAATTCTGATTCATTTTCCACCCTGCAGCCTGCACAAGCTTCTGCAAAACTGCTGATGTTGCTCCCCTGCTTAAAACCCTTCAATCCTGGGACAAAAGAAACAATCTTTAATAGGTCCCCTAAGAACCAATGAAAGACGGTCCAACACCTGCCCCCCTCCGCCCCCCTATCCTCCGGCAACACCAACTCTTTCAGTTCCTGGAACATGACACTGCACCTGCCACATGACCTTTGCATATGCTGGTCCCTCTGCTGCAATGTTCTCACCTCTGGCTACTCTTCCACATCGGAGCCTAAATGCTATTGCCCTGGTTTCCATGTCTAATCCAGGTTTGCTCTGGGTTGGCGCAGTACTTTTCCTTCACAGCATATCACAATTTGTCATTACTGTTTGTTTGTGAGTTCTCCAATGCAGATGCACCAGAAAAAAAAAGCCCTTATTGTGATGATTATGAAATGCCCATATATTTTTTAATTATTTCTTGGCTCAGAGAAAAAAGGGGCTCATTCTCTCATTTTAGAGATGGGGAAATTGAAGCTGAGGTCACGTGGTTTGCTTGTTGGTTGGTTTGTTTTGTAAGGCAGTTTTCCCCTGAAATATTTAACCCTTGTGTAAACTCGTTGCATTACCCTCACCTTAGCTCTAGGGATTGCTGTCTTTCAGATTCATTGCTGGCCAGGGAAGAGTACACCTGAGTGAGGAAACACAAGAAGCCTTGTAAGGGTCTGACAGATGTTGTTGAAATCATTATCAACCTCTTCTGAGAATTCCTTCTTTAAACTCCTGAAATCAGCATATTTCCCATTCTTCCCACCTCCTGACATCACCACAAGCAGATCTTTAAAAAGCATATAAAATAAAACACTTGATTGACATAATAAGGATCCAGCTAGCCTTTGCATAGCACTTGTAACGTGTCAAGCTCCGTGTTCAGCAGTTACACATTGTAATCTTGCTCCCTAGCAACAACTCTACCAGGCAGGCTGGGCAGATGCTGCTGTTCTTGCAGGGATAGCGTCTTGCCCAAGACTGCACAGCTGGTGTGTGCAAAAACCTGGTTTTATACCCAGCTTGATGGGCCTCAAAAGGTCAGGGACTCTATCACACATCTCACACTGATGTGACCGGTCCAGTACCGGGGCAGAGTCTTTGCTCTGCTAAGCCGCAGGAATGATCCAGAAGGTCCCACATCCTTAACAGTCTCCCCAGGATGTGTATCTGCTGTCATAATCTGAGACACCGTAACAGAGCAAGCATCAACCTAATAATGATGAAAAGGAACAATGCAGATGCTGGTTCGATTCCCAGCCAGGGCACATAACCAGGTTGCAAGCCAGGTCTCCAGCCAGGTCTGTGGCTGGAGGCAGGTGAAAGGCAACCATACATTGATGACACTCTCCCTTTCTTCCTCCCTCCTTGCCCTTTTCTCTGAAAAATAATAATTTTTAAAAATCATTTCAAAAAAGGAAACAATGCAAAGTCTAATAGAAATCCCATGTTCTTGTTAAATATCACCAAGTACACACAAATCTGCACACAGAAAGGAGGCTCACTCTGTAACCAGTCATTGGCTGTTGACTGCCCAGCATCCATTCCAGCATCTTCTTTTGAGAACGATGTCCATTTACTTTTTTGAGGCTTTTAAGAATGTTTTTATGGTTTGATTCCCCAGCCAGGGCACATAACCAGGTTGCAAGCCAGGTCTCCAGCCAGAGCCATAGCAACCATACATAATGTCTCTCTCCCTCTCTGCCTCCCTCCCTTCCCCTCTCTCTGAAAATAATAAAATAAAATGTAAAAAAAAAAAAATGTTTTTAGTTTGCATGCAGTAAAATTCGCTCTTGGTGCCTGCAGTCTGTGGGCGAGCAGCTCCGTGACTGACACACAACAGCCCCATCTCCCTGAAGGGTTCCCATCCCCTTTTCTCCCCATTAAGGCCACTGTTTGGAACTGCGGTGAGCAGAAAGAGAACAAAAGAAGGGACCTGTGCTCTGTCCTGAAATTAGAACTCAAGCAGAAAGGAGAAAAGACTGAAAACAGTTGGTTCTCTCTTTCCAGCATTGTGACAATAGCCCTACTACTTAGAACCCCTGACCTTCCCAGGCGTGTATGGTCACCACCTTTCATGCTGTGGTACCATAAAAATATCTATATGGGATTTGTCTTTGCTTCCTGCCTGGTGTAGGGCTCCTAAAACCCTTGGAATCTTCAGAGTGACAGGAAAGTCTTTTGTTATTCATCACAAGCCCCTAGGTGCATTCCTAAAGCTTTGCTAATGAAGGGACTCCTGGGGACAGGGGACCTAGATAACTTCTAGGTGATGGCTGGTCCCCAGGAACATCCAGCTTTCAGCCCCACCCCTTGGCCTCCAGGGAAGGAACAGGGGATGAAGATGGAGTTCAATTACCAATGGCCAATGATGCAATTAACCACGCTATGGAACGGAACCTTGACTTGAAAAAAACTTTAAACCCTGGCTGGTGGCATAGTGGACAAGGCGCTGGCCTGTGAATCCAAAGGTCACTGGTTCAATTCCCAGCCAGGGCACATAACTAGGTTGTAAGCCAGGTCTCCAGCCAGGTCCTTAGCTGGAGGCAGGTGAAAGGCAACAACCATACATTGATGTCTCTCTCCCCCTCTGCTTCTCTCTCTTCCCCTCTCTCTAAAAATAATAAAAATAATAAAATTAAAAAGAAATAAAATTTAAAAACCCTTAAACAATAGGGTTTGGGGTTTTCAAAGTTGGTGAACCCATCCACATGACAGAAGGGTGGAACACTCTCGTTCCACAGGGACAGAGGCCCCTGTGCTCAGGACCCCCAGCCTTGGCCTTCTGCACCTCTTCATCTAGCTGTTCAACTGTATCCGTTATAATATACTCTTAAGAATGAGGATAGCACTTTTCCTGAAATCTTTGAGTCCTTCTAGCAAATTACTGAGTGTGAAGGGGGTGTTGTGGGAACTGTTGAATTTGCAGTTGATTGGGCAGATGTGCCAGTAGCCTGCAAACCCCATTTGTGGCTGAAGAGGAGGCACTAGCCTGTGGGGTCTTTGCTAACTTCAGGTAGAGAGTGTCAGAACTGAGTCAAGTCATCTGATACCCGGCTGAGGTCAGAAAATCAAACTGGCATTAATGTATTTGGTTGGTGTTAAAAAGATACCACGCAGGCACATGCCCATTTGGGAGGCATTTCTGTACCATCCAGACAAGGTAAAGCAGAGGTGGAGCATTTTTAAACAGCGCAGAACCGAAGTAACCGTTTAAAACCTGGGTTTGTCTCTACATACGTAATTATGGGCAAATTATATAACTTCACAGAGGCTCAGTTTCCTCATCAATAAACTAAGAAAAATAATAATAATAATGCCAATTCCATCGAGTTGGAGAATCAGAAAAATTAGTACACCTAAAGTGTTCAGGACAGTGCCTGGCCCATAGTAAACCCTCTGTAAAAGGTTGTGGTTGCGTTGGTGGTGGTTGTTTGGTGGTGTTATTTTTGTCATTTCTTCTGATTCATTCTCTCTTTCAGTTCACCAAAGTGGGTTTCTTCTGCTGGAAGCTAAAATATCTCCCCTCTTAACAAGCCTGCCATTTTTCTGAGCAGAGGAGTGTGTGCAGCTAAGCAAGAATGAAACTCCTGGGGCAGGTGGCTGTTTTCAGATGCAGGAAGGTCCCCCAGAGCAGAAAGGAGGGAGACCCAGCCACGCTGGGGCTCCCACAAGGAGAAGTTAGGCCCCGTCTCCACCTTCTCCACTTTCTCCACCTTCTCCTAGACCAGGACGCACACTGGTCCAGTCATGTCCCTGGGCTCTGGAGAAAACACAGGAGTCCATGGCTGTGCTTCCACTTGAGTCACCTGGTAGCTGTAAAGCAGCCACAGATATCCTGGCTTAATTATTTTGGGAAGATATGCAGGGCAGAAGGATTTCTAAAATCTCTCAGGTGATTCAAAGGGGCTGCCAAGCTTGAGAACCTCCATCTAGGAGGAGACAGCTGAGGGGCCACCCTCTGGTATTTACCTTGACTTTTGAGCAGGGTTCTTGAATTTCAATGTGCACATGAATCATCTTGTCAAAATGCAGATTCTGATTCACTAGGTCCTAGATGGGGCCTGAAACTGCATTTCTCACCAGGTCCCAGGGATGCTGATGCTCTAGCCTATGACCACGCTTTGGGGAGTAAGGGCCTACGTGAAGGCTACGGAAGACCCGGGGTACCCCTGTACAAACACCTCGTGTGGTGGGCCACTCAACCTCGCCTTCACAGGGGCTGAGCCCAAATGCAGAGCATCTGGGTCCTCCCACCTCCCACCAGTTGCTGGTCACCCCACCTGTCCACTTGGATGGCAGACGCTATTCCCAGGGGCACAAAAAGGAAATATACTATCGCTCAGAGCCACCCCATGATGCTCCCCCAACCCCAAGCCACTCTGAGACAGCCCCAGCCCAATTGCTCCCACTCATCCTTTTTTGTCCAGAGCCCAACCTTGTGCGCAGAGCATCCTCTCAAAATAAACTCGCCAAGCTCCCCCACCTTCCTGTGCACCTGAGGCAATTATTACTTGTCATAAACAAGAACTGCCAGCTGTGAGTAGTGTTCAGCTTGCTGTTCTCAAAATGCCTTATAATCATTTCTCTCAGAGAAGAATGCTCAGCCCCTCAATGGTTTTGCCCAGCCAATCGCAGTATGGTCTGGGGCCCATGTTTTGATAATATAATCTGTCACTGTCAGTCAGAGATGCCGGGCGCATGCCTCCTCCCTCTCTGTGGGTGCAGCTGACATGGAAGCTCCCAGGAGCCTGGCCCTGGGAGCCTTGACAAACGTCAACAGACAGCATGAAACCTTCTGCTTTTCAAACACCTGTAGGCCCTGCCCTGTCCCAGCATTACTCACACCCATTTCTTGTTTATTTGTCTCTCAAGCTCCATTTAGAGAGAAAGGAGATGTCTCCTTCCACTGAATAAAGTCAGAGCCAAGAGGGGAAAAGCTGGAGGGCATTTAGAAGAACAACAAGGCCATTGGCGGTAGCCAACCTTGAAGTTGACCCCAACCATCCCTACCTCCTGGCACAGGCATACCTGGGAGACAATGGATTCCATTCCAGAACACCCCAATAGAGTGAATATTGCAATAAAGCGAGTCATGATCTTTTGCTGCTGGAAGGTGTTGCTTCGACTGGTCAAAAATGCAACATCTGTGGAGTACAATAAAGTGAAGTGCATTAAAGTGAGGTGAGTTTGTATGCGCACCCCTGTATACTATCTCCCCCTCCCTCAGTACCAGAGTTGGTCTGGATAATAAACAGACTATGGGTGCACTCTCTACCTCTCTCTTGAATCACTCACTCTGGGGGTGCCAGTTGCCATATTGTGAGGACATTCAGGCAGCAGGGACCTCCAGCCACCCTGCAGGTGAGCTTGGGTGCAGACCTTTCCCTAGGGGAGCCCAGACAGGGCTGCAGCCTTGGCTGACAGCTTAATGGCAACCTTCTGAGAGATCCAGAGCCAGAGGTCCCCAACTATGCTGCAACTGGATCCCTGACTCACTGAAGGTGTGAGATAATCAGTGCTTGATTTTTGTTTGTTTTTAAGATTTTATTCATTATTTTTAGAAAGAGGGAAAGGGAGGAAGGAAGAAAGGGAGAGAAACATCAACGTATGGTTGCCTTTCACCTGCTTCCAGCTGGGGACCAGGCTGGAAACCTGGCTTGCACCCTGGGTACGTGCCCTGACTGGGAATTGACCCAACAACCTTTGGGTTTGCCGGCTGGTGCTCAATCCACTGAGCCACACCAGCCAGGGTAGGGCTTGTTGTTTTAAGTTGCCATTTTGGACGATTTGTTACACAGCAGTGGATAACTAATATACCATTCACCTCAAACCAACCCATGAGTATAGTGTGGGCCTCTTCTATGGCAAGACATAATACCAACCACTACAAGAGACACAGGGATAGGAGGAGGAGTAGTGATGGTAGCTAACATTTATATAAGCTCTGCTTGGAGCCAGGCACTGTTCAAAGCATTTTGCATGCATTAACTCACCTACTCCTATAGCCACCTATTATAATTAACCTTGTCCATATACAGCAACCAAAAACCACCAGGAATACACCTCTAGTTGAAAAAAGTTGGGTTTAGTGATGTGTTGCAAGAAGAGAGGCCACACACCATGGGGGACTACGGTGTGTTTCAGGTAGAAGGTCTTTAGAGGGGCTTGTATAGAATTTGGGTTTGCTCAGGATTATGTGCTGTCAGGAAGCAGTGGAAATTCTATAACTTGGTACCTTAACCATTTTATCATGGAAGCAAGAGAACCGAGTGGGGCTAATGCTGTCATTGAGAAGCGGCAGCCACTCATGCTAGTCAGAAGGACGGAATGTTTGATTTCTGTGGATTGCATGGTGTTCTTAGGTTTGTGATCAGACATGATTACAGGGTGCTTACTTTTGTCTTGTTTCATCACAGTCAGCATGAAGTCTTCCCATACAGTTGGCCTGTGAAATTGCTTAAGAAGGGAATAGCACACCCTAGCTAGTGGCACAGGCCAGCTGATAGTGGTTAGGACGCACTGTCCCTTTCTCAGGGCCATTTTACAGATAACAACCTGTGCCAAAATATGTTAAGTAGTTAAAATGTCAAAGCTGAAATGATCTTTAAAGCAGAATTTCATCAACTATCAGTGGTTTACCCTCAGTTTTGTTTTAGTTTTCTTTTGTTTTCCAATTCACTGTGAGCCTGTACTTTCCTGAAAAAATAATATAAATGACTTAGTGAAATAATGATTATCCATTTGGATGCTGCATCAATGTCATGTTCCTGTAAAAATTTCCTAAACATATATTCTCAACTTCTGTACTATCTGGTCACAAACAAGTAACAAACAGTTCTCAGACCAGTACTATCCATGGATCATACATGGAATATCTTTAGAGTTCTTCTGATTAAGAGTTCCCCAGCTCTGGCCAGGTGGCTCAGTTGGTTAGAGTGTTGTCCTGTACACCAAAAAGGCTGTGGGTTCAAGCCCCAGTCACACACATACATACACACACACACACAATCTATAAATATATCTTTGGTGAGGATTTTTTTAAAAGGGAGTTTCCCAATTTCATGTATTGATGCACCTTACTTTTTTTTTTTTTTTTTTTTTTTTTTTTTACCATATCTGTGTTGAACCTCTGATAATATTTACTTAACATTATCTTTAAATGTTCTCCTCCTATATTGCCTCATGCCAATCAGAATGGCCACTATGAAAAGAATAGAAAATAACAAGTGTTGGCAAGGACACAGAAAAATTGGAAACCTTATGCATGATTGGTGGGAATGCAGCCATTATGGAGAATGGTATGAAAGTTCCCGAAATAATTAAAGGTAGAATTATTATGTGATCCAACAACCCCACTTTGGGATATATACTCAAAAAATGCAAAGCAAGATCTCGAATAGCCATTTCACACCCATGTTCATTGTAGCATTATTCACAATAGTCAAGAGGTAGAAGCAACCCAAATGTCTATCAACAGATAAGTGGGTAAAGTGCTATACACATACAATGGAACATTATGAAGTCTTTTAAAAACCTGAATTACATACTACCATATAGTTGAATCTTGAGATGTTATACTAAGTGATATATACCAATCACAAAAGACAAAAGCTATATTATTCCACTCATATGAAATATCTACAGTAGTCAAACTCATAGAAACAGAAAGTAATAAGTTGGTTTCCAAGGGCTGGGCAAGGGAAAATGGGGAATTAATGTTTAGTGGGTATAAAATTTCAGCTTTGCAAGATGAAAAAGTGCCAGAGATCTGTGGCACAATAATGTGAACGTACTTTACTACTGACCTGTGCACTTACAAAAGGTGAAGATGGTCACTTTAATGTTTTCATTTTTACCACAACTTTTTAAAAGAAAAAAATCCTCATCTTAAGCAATAATAGCCTTTATCACTTGTTGAGGTGGTTAGTTATATATGCTTTCTTATACACACTGAAATAAATTCCTAAGAGTAAGAAAATGTTTTTTCCATGCACCACCAAAAATCGTTTTGTGTACCACCAGCAAGTCCCATGCTACTTTGGGAAATACTGGTCTTTGAGCCTCCTATTTCTTCACTGCCTAGCATCTAAAACCCAGCAAGAAATATGTCTAAGAATCAGTCCTGATTTTCAAGAGCTTGCAGTCAGATTGAACAGTTAGAACACATGCACACTGGGAGAGGGAATAAAAGCTTTAAAGAAATCTGTCTACCCCTTACAGACCAAAGCCATCTATGGAGTCAATGCAAGACCCTACTTGTTTTCTCAGTGTTCTACTCCAGTACCTACCACCTGCTTTTCCCATAGTGGGATCTCAACTGATATTGGTTGAATTCTATCAAATTAAAATAAATAGGGAGTCCTGGCTGGTAGCACAGTGGATCAGGCGCCAGCCTGCGAACCCAAAGGTCACAGGTTCAATTCCCCAGCCAGGGCACATAACCAGGTTGCAAATCAGGTCTCCAGTCAGGTCTGTGGCTGGAGGCAGGTGAGACGCAACCATTGCGTCATTGATGTCTCTCTCCCTCTCTGACTCTCTCCCTTCCCCTCTTTCTAAAACTAATGAAATAAAATCTTTAAAAAATAATAATAATAAAGCAACACAAACCAACAAGGTACTAGACCAGGGTTGCTAATCTGGGGTGTGGATGAACTTCAAAGACTCCATGAACAGAAATGGAAAAATAGTTCATCCTGTTTTCCCTGAAATTTAGGATTTGCTTGCATTAAAAATGGAGGCACCAAATCACATATGGTATTTGCAGTATCTATGATTTTATTACCAATATAAGATCATTGCAGACATCTCAACATATTGTCTACATGCATCACTAATTGAAATTACATAGTTAATAGGCACAACACTAAATCTTGTTGTTTAATGTGTTAATAGAAATCCACATATTGCTTTGACACAAATTAGTTTTTTATATTTTGATAACCATATTTTAGTATAATTGGTTTTCTTATAATTCAATGCACTTTATTTTCTGTGTATATTTTCTACATTTAAAAAATCATTATCCCAAGGTATTTCTTTTATTATTGATTTAAGAGAGAGAGAGAAAAAACAAAAACAAAAAAACATTGATGTGAGAAACATCAATCAATTGCCTCCTGCATGGTCCCCAACTGGAACCCACAACCTAGGTGTGTGCTCTGACTAGGGATCGATCCTGCAACCTTTTGGTACATGAGGAAATGCTCCAACCAACTGAGCCAACAGCCCAAGACATATTTTCTACATTGTTATAGAAAAGATACCATAGCCTTTACCAAACGCCAAAAGTGCCCTTGGTGCATGTGTGCACACACACACAGACATACATACACATGGTGGTCAGGACCCACTGTTGGATTGACTCAAGTTTCTCCATTGTAGCAGACAACTAACTGGGTCTAAAAGAGAATCAGACTACTTCCAGTCAAATGGCAACATAGGTAAACATGGTAACAAGTGTGTCAGAGCTATCTAAGACACAGAGACAAACATAGAAAGCTGTCAAGCAGCTGCAGAGACAGAGAAGTATAGCCCAAAAGAGGGAGCAGATCAAGATGCCAGTGGGAAAAATGAGTGATGAAGAGACAGCCAACCTAACAGATGAAGAGTTCAAAACACTGGTGATTAAGATACTCACAGACTTGACAGATATGCTCATATAGAGCAAATGCAGAAAGAAGGAAGTGAATGCTAGACTATGAGAAACAAAGACAAATCTACAAGAAACCAAGGATGAAGGGAAGGAAACCAGGGTTCAAATCAATTATTTGGAACATAAGGAAGAAATTAACAATCAACCAGTATAGAAAGAGGAAACAACAATTTTTTTTTTAAATGAGGAGAGGCATGGGAGCCTCTGGGATGACTTTAAATGTACCAATATCTGAAGCATAGGAGTACTATAAGGAGAAGAGAAAGAGCAAGAAATTGGAAACTTACGTGAAAAAATAATGAAGGAAAACTTCCCAAATTGGGTGAAGGAAATAGACATACAAGTCCAGGAAGCACACAGAGTCCCAAACAAGCTAGACCCAAGGAGGACCTCACCATAATTAAACTACATCATAATTAAAATGCCAAAGGTTAAAGATAAAGGGAGAATCTTGAAAGCAGCAAGAGAAAAAAAAAGAGTTACCTACAAAGGCGTTCCTATAAGACTGTCAGCTGATATCTCAAAAGAAACTTTGCAGGCAAGAAGGGACTGGCAAGAAGTATTCAAAATGATGAAAAGCAAGGCCCTACAGCTAAGATTACTCTATCCAGCAAAGCTATCATTCAGAATGGAAGAGCAGATAAACTGCTTCCTAAGGTAAAGCTAAAGAGTTCATCATCACCAAGCCATTATTATATGAAATGTTAAAGGGACTTACTTAAGAAAAATAAGATCAAAACTATGAACATTAAAAAGACAACAAACTCTTATCAACAACAGAATCTAAAAAATAAAAACAAAAACAAAAACTAAGCAGACAACCAGAAAAATAACAAAATTATAGGCATTGGAATCATATGGAGGGTTATCAGCTGGGAGGAAGAAGGGAGAGAAAGGGGAAAATGGTGCAGGGTTTAATATGCATAACTGGTAGACTCAAAATAGACAGGAGGATATTAAGAATGGTACAGGAAAGGGTGAAGCCAAAGAACTTACATGCATGACCCATGGACATGAACTTAGGGGGGGTGGGATTGCTGGAGGGAGGAGGGTGCTGGGCAGAGAGGAGCAAAGGGAAGAAAATTGGGACAACTGTAATAGCATAATCAATAAAATACACTTCAATATATATTTAATTCAGCTCCTGGCATGAAGCAATCACTTACTCAATTTCATCTATCATCTATCTATTACTGCTACTATTGCCACTATTTCCTGATCTGGGAAGAGCCACTTAATTCTTCCAACCTCAGCAGCCTCTCTCTGAAAAGGAATAACAATGTCCTATATTCACAGAAAGTGTAGTGCCTCCTTCCCTTATTTCCTTCACTTTCCTGCTCAAATATCCCTCTTTGGAAATCTTCTCTGGCCAACCCCCATTTCTATATAAAATAGCCCTCACTCTCTCCATCCTATTACTACTTGGCTTTATTTTTCATCCTAGGACCTACTCACCCAATTTATATTTATTTGTTGATTGTGTGCCTTCCTTGCCTGAAGGTCAACTCCAAGGAAGTTAGGGACTTTGTCCTTGTGTTCACTGCTTCTCCCTAGAGCCCAGAACAGTGTCTGGTACATAAAAGCACTCCTTTGATATTTCTTGGAAAAGCAAGTGAAGGAATGAAATCCAGTAACTCCTGACAACAACCAGCCAGCCCTGAGTTGCTGCTCTATAGATATTAGTTTTCTTTCTTCCTTTCAAGACCAGAAAAATGAATGGCTCTAGATATCCATCTGGGGTAAGAGTGGGGCAGAAGGGAGAAAGGAGCACCCACAGACTTGCCTCTTTCCCTCTATCCTCCAACTATCATTTAAACAATCAAAACAATAACCCAGCCACAGGTGCCAAGAAGTCCAGTGCATCCCTGATCTCGTGAGCTCTTTCTGGTGAAGAAATGTTAGCAGGAGCAAGGAGTCCCGGGGGGTTCACTGCTTGTAGAAAAGAATCCAGGCAGAATTTAGACAACTCCCTTGCATGTAACCTCAATAAATAGTGTCTGGCCAACCTGATGTAGGGTTGCTGAGGGTTAGAGTTGTGCTGCTTTTGGGGTCTCAGAAGCAGAAAGTCAATGGGTTTGATGTATGGCCCCATTTATGGCACCTGAAACATAACATCCATTACCATTGGCAGCTGTCAAATCCACCCTAATACAGGGCAGGGCAAAAGTAAGTTTACAGTTGTGAGTACACAAAACAGAGTTTATTCTTGTGTTACTATTTACTAATTATTGTGTTATTTATCTGTATTACAACTATAAATCTACTTTTCTCTACCCCTGTATAGCAATGCAAGCCATCTCTGAGTCTTGAAAACCACTCCACAAAGCCAATGGTCAAATAGCTGAACTGTCTTTTCCTAAAGCAATCATGTCACTCCTCTGCCGAGAGCCCTCCACTGGCCCTAGCAACTGAGGAATAAAGTCCAGACCCTCCCAGGACTGTGCGAGGCCCAGTGGGGCTCACTCCACTCCAGCCACAGTCACCTTCTCTGTGTTCCTACAGCAGGACAAACATTGTTCTGCAGGGCCTTAACACATTGCGTCCCTTCTGCCTGCACTGGCCTCTTCTCCTCATTCAGATTTTAGTCACTCTGCACCCCATCAAAGTAGCCCCACCCCCCGGCTGTTCATCACATCAGCCTGTTCTAATGTCATTGGAGCACCTGGGCCCTGAGCAATGCACAATTATTTTGTTAGCTTATTTCCTACTCTACCGCCATCCACTTGACCACAGGTCTCTGCTTGAAAGAACTTGGCCTACCTGGCTCACAGCTCTGTGCCCCTAAAAGATTCCCTGACACATAGTAGGTGCCCAATAAATATTTGTTAAAGGAATGAAGGTGTTTCTATGGGCATTCTAGGCCAGGAGTTGACAAACTTCTTCTAAAGATCCAGATAGAGAGTAGTTGAGATTTTGCAGGCAATGTGGTCCCAGTCACAAGCTACTCAATTTCCCCACTGCATCTCAAAAGCAATCAGGGACAAGATAAAAATAAATGGTCATGGCATTGTTCCAACAAAACTTCACTTACAATATTGGGCAGTACGCAAGCTTTGACCCATAGGCCATAATTTGCAAATTCCTCTTCTAGACCAAGGCTGAATTCAAGTGTACTAACCTTCCAGTTACTTGGTGATATTCCTTGCCCATATACTACAACATCCACTGACTGTGGTATAAAAATGGAATAAACCAGTCTGTATTGTATCCAATGGTCTACAGATACCTTTCATCATCATACATATAGGCTTCACTCAAATAACAATTCTTAAGTACCTCCAGTGTGTCAGACACCGGGCTAAGTGCTGAGACTATAACACTGTGTAAAACAGACCCAGGTCTTTCTTAAAGTAAAATGTTGCACATTAAACCCTTAGAACTCATTCCTCTTATATGTGGAATTTTGAACACTTTGAGCATCTTCACCTATTTCCCTCACTACCCAGCCCCTGGACACCACTATGCTACTCTCTGTTTCTATGAATTTGGCTTTTCTAGATTCCATGTATAGCCCTGGCTGATGTGGCTCAGTGGATTGAACACTAGTCTGAGAACCAAAGGATCACAATTTCGAATCCCTGTCATGGCACATGCCTGGGTTGTGGGCCAGGTCCCTAGTTGGGGAGTATGAGAGGCAACCACACGTAGATGTTTCTCTTCCTCTCTTAAAAGAGAAAAAAAAAAAAAAAATACACACACACACACACACCATATAGTATTTATGATTCATGATCTCTAACCTACTTCACTTAACAGAATTCCCTCAGGTTTACCCAAGTTGTTGCAATTGGCAAGTTTCTTTCTTTTTATGGTTACATAATATTCCATTGTACATACACTACATCTTTGTTATCCATTCATCCACACGTAGACATTTAGGTTTTTTTCTATATCTTGAAAATTGTGAATGCTGCAATGAACAGGAGAGTGAAGATCTCTCTTTGAGATCCTATCTCCATTTCCTTCAGATAAATACCCAGAAATGGAATTACTAGATTATATAGAGGACCTATTTTTAATTTTTTGAGGAACCTCCATACTGTTTTCCATAATGACTGCACCAATTTACATTCCTACCAATAGGGCAGGAGGGTTCCCTTTTCTCCACATCCTTGCTAACAGTTGTTATATGTTGTCTTTTGGATAGTAGCCATTCTATTAGGTATGAGGTGATATCTCATTGTGGTTTTGATTTACCTTTACTTTATGATTAGTGACATTGAACATCTTTTCATGTACCCATTGGCCATCTGTATGTCCTCTTTGGAGAAGTATCTATTCACATCCTCTACTTATTTTTAAATCAGACTGTTTAGGCTTTTCTTTTCTTTTTGCTTGAATTGTATGATTTCTGCATACATTTTGTATATTAATCCCTTATCAGATGGATGGGCTGAAAATATTTTCTCCCATTTTGTAGACTATCTCTTCATTTTGCATTCAAAGTATCCTGAATATGAGGTTAAATTGGGACTTTCAGTCAAGATGGCAGCATTGGTAAACACACTTGTCTCCTCACACAACCACATCAAAATTACAACTAAATTATAGAACAGCTATCACTCAGAACTGGCAGAAATTGAGTTGAATAGAAGTCTGACAACTACAGAATTTTAAAAAACCACATCCATCCAGACTAGTAAGAAAGGCAGAGACATAGAATGGGGGATGTCTCGGGAGTGAGGTGAGGAGTCCCAGTCCCCATAACTTCTGGCTGCAAAAAAAACAGCAGGGATTGAGTCAGTGGAAGAAACTTCTGGAGCCCCAGGCAATTCCTCTTAAAGAACCCAAACAGGAACTTACTCCAACTTGCTCCATCTGAGCTCCAGCGCTGGGGTAGGAGCTCGAAAGGCACCAGTGGCACACAGAGAGGGACTAACGTGTCTGGCATCAAGGCGAGAGCTGGGGGACAGCTTTCTTCCAGGCAGAAATGTGGGCAGAGCCATAGAGCTAGCAGGTACATGCCATATCTGAGACTCCATCAACCAGGCTAACACTGTTGCCCCCACACTGGAGATCCCCTGAGGCTTCATCCCACCCAACTTTTATCTGTTTACAGTAGCTTTTCTATATCAATGGTCTTGGCTCAAGCTTTACAATTTCCTAAACATTTTCAAACAAGTAACACCTGGTCTCTGTGAGCCCCATCCCCCATAGCTCTTGCTAAGAGGCCCCAGGCCTAACACCAGTAGCAGCCAGCCTAGATTCACATCTTGGCTTCACCTGGGAATCTCCAAGACTAGCACAAGTAGCAGCCATCTCACATCGCTTTATAGATGAGGCAGGGTGGCTCCAGGCAAAACATACATGGAGGCTGACCTTGACCTGCACCATCCAGAAACCACAGGGCCTGTGCACCCCGTGGGCAGGGTTGGAGTACCACCACCTTACCCCTACACAGCTGATCCTCCACAGAGGGCGGAGGTTCATGGTCAGTGGTCACAGTCAATCCTTGCAGCTGACTGACCAGAGTAAATCCCTCCTATTGATCTGCCAACAGCAGCCAAGGCTCAACTAAAGAAGAGTGTATACTCAGTCCATACCAAGGGTGCACCTCGAATGCCAACCTTGGGTGATAAGGGAGGCTGTGCCAATAGACACTACAGGGCACCTACTAAATTAGGCCACATTACTAAGACCATCATAGCAGCTCTACCTAACATAGAAACAAACACGACTGGGGTGAGGGGGGCTGCCAAAATGATAAAACAAAGAAATACGGCACAAATGAAAGAAATGGTCAAAACTCCAGAAAGAACTAAATAAAATGAAGATAATCAATCTATCAGATGCATAGTTCAAAACACTGGTTATAAGAATGCTCAAAGAACTCAGCAAGGACCTCAACAGCATAAAAGAGAGCCAGTCAGAAATGAAGAGACACTAATTAAAATATAAAACAATTTATATGGAATCAACAGCTAAGTGGCTGAAGCCAATAATTAAATCAATGATTTGGAATATAAGAAAGAAAAAGGCATCAATCAGTATAGCAAGAAGAAAAAAGAATCAAAAATTAAGGACAGTGTAAGAAGCCTCTGGGACAACTTCAAGTGTTCCAACATTCATGTCACAGGACTGCCAGGAGAAGAGAAAGAGCAAGAAATTGGAAACTTATTTGAAAAAATAATAAAAGAATACTTCTCTAATTTGGTGAAGGAAATAGACATACAAGTTCAGGACACATGGGGAGTTTCAAACAAGCTAGATGCAAAGAGGACCACACCAAGATACATCATAATTAAAATGTCAAAAGTTAAAGAATCTTAAAAGAAGCAAGAGAAAAGTCAATAATCACGTACAGAATAGTACCCATAAGACTGTCTGCTGATTTCTCAAAAGAAACTTTGCAGGCTAGATGAGACTGGGAAGTATTCAAAGTGATGAAAGCAAGGACCTACAACCAAGATTACTCTACCCAGCAAAGCTATCACGTAGAATGGAAGGCCAGATAAAGAGCTTCCCAGACAAGAAAAAATTAAAGGAGTTCATCATCACCAAACCATTTATATAAAATGTTAAAGGGACTTATTTAAGAAGAGAGAATCAAAACTATGAACAAAAATGACAATAAATACATACCTGTCAACAATTGAATCTAAAACTCAAACTTGCTACTGGGAGTGGGGAATACAACGAGGGATATTTTCTTTAGCCGTATCACTGATGTCACTCATCTGTTACCCAATTTTCTGAATCACTTTTTATACAAAACCTAGTCTCAATATAGACTCCCCAGAACCATAGGTCAACCTTAAACACCCTAAATTACCAGGAGTTTATGTTCCAGATTAAGAAATAGATGTATGTTTGGTTGTATTCACCTCATCCTTGTCTAAAGAAGGGTGATAACTGGCTCCAAGGCCTGCAGGCAACATGGCTTAATGCAGCTGTTCAGAGACAGTGCTCAGTAATGTTCTGTAGAGCTCCAGACCATTAACATTAGAGGCTTTATGAGTTACACAGTCTCTGTTGCAACACCCCACTCTGCCACTATAGCACAGAAGCAGCCAGAAAAAATATGTAAATGAGTAGTTGTGGCTGTACTCCAGTACAGCTTTATTTATAAAACAAGTGGTGGGCTTGGAGGTTCCTCAAAAAAATTAAACATGGAATTACCATATGACCCAGCAACTCCACTGCTAAGTATATGCCCAAGAGAATAAAACCTCACATACAGATGTTCATAGCAGCATTATTCATAAAGGCTAAATGACAGAACAACTTACATGTCAAGTAATTTAAGAATGGATAAACAACATGAGGTGCACTCATACAATGGGTTAGTAGTCAGCCATGAAAAGGAGTAAAATATTGATTCACACAACAATGTGGGTGAACCTCAGAAACATTATGCTCAGTGAAAGAAGTCACAACAAGTTATATATTGTATGATTTCATTTATATGAAATATCCAGAATCAGCAAATCCAGACAGACAGAAAGAATGGTGGCTGACAGGGGCTGAGGAAAAGAGGGGAGTAACTGCTTTGCCTTTATGAGGTTTCCTTTTGGGTTGATGGGAATGCTTTGGAACTAGATAGAGGTGATAGCTGTGCAACATTGCAAATATACAAAATGCCACTGAATTGTACACTTATATGTGGGATCTAATAAACAAAATATACTTGCAAACAAAATACAAACAATCTCAAGGGTACAGAGAACAGACTAAAGCTGTCAGAGGAGGGCATTGTGGGGTTGGGTGGAAAAGGTGAAGGGATTAAGTACAAGAAAACCAAGATGGCAGAAGAGTAAGTGGAACTACACCAATCACCTCCCAGGAGCAACCTGGAATTACAACTTAATTGGGGAGAAATCATCTGGAATAACCAACAGAACACCAGCTTGAAAGAAGCCTTATAACCACAGATAGAAGAGGCCACTTCATCACAACATGACTGGTAGGAATTGCAGAAACACAAGAGGGCTGGCTGGGTTCCCATAGGTAGCAGATGAAGGGAATGGAACTGGAAGTTCCACCTGAGAGGGGTGGGTTCCAAACCCCCAGCTGGGATTCCCAGCCTGCAGCAACACAGCCTAGAGTAAAACAGCATCTAGCTATAAAAAACAAAAAGCCAAGGGGGTTGCTAGCCTGGGATAGCTAGAGACAGAGAATTACTAAAGTGACCACACATGAATATACATTGGCACCCACTTACCCTGGGCTCCAGCAGAGGGAGGGCAGAGTGGACTAGAGACACTTAAGGAGAGTTTGGGGCAGTAGCTTTGAGGAGAGAAATGAGGAAGCAGCCAATGGGGTCCCATGCTGACTCATCCCCCACACCACAGGCAGGTGAAGCTACTCCAAGCAGTGTCCACCTTATGGGACATCATAGCCCCACCCATATGAATCAATCTGCCCCACCCACCCATCCCTAAACTCGACCACTGATCACAGATTGATTGGATTGGATTAAAACCTGAATTAATCTACCCCACCCAGCAGTACTTAAGCCTAACCCCTGATCACAGACTGATTTGATTACAACTGAATTAATCTGTCCCATCCAGCAATGCCTATACCTGACAGTTGATCACAGATTACTAGGATGAAAAACTGAAGGACACAAAGACAATGGATTTCTGGTTGGCTCCAACAGGCTGACTAGGCCCAGACTGGAGAATGATCTGACCGTCACCAAAGGTGGATCCAGAAAGTAAAGAAAGTAAAGAAAGTGCACCTCTACACAACAGAAAGTCACACCTCAAAGACAGGAACTCAAAACAGTTCAATCTAAGAAGCAAAAACAAACAAGAAGAGTCACCTAAAATGGGGAGAAAAGAAACAATCCATCACTGAAAGGTAAGGAGGAATCCTCAAAAAGATGGCAAGCAAACTATCAGTCATGGAATTCAAAATAATGATGATAGAGAAGCTCAATGAACTCAGCGAGTTCAAAGAAAAATATAAACAACTCCAGGGGAGCTATGAAGAACTCCAGGGAAGCTACAAGGAACTTACTGACAACTAAACAAGCATTAAAAAGGACATACAAACTATCAATAAAAGCCAGGAGGAAATGAAGAATACAATTTCTGAATTGAAGAATTCAGTATGAGGAATCAAAAGCAGGCAAGAGGAAGCAGAGAATTGGATCAGCAACTGGAAGACAATGTAGAAAAACGTTCCCAGACAGTGCACAACATGAAATAAAGACTGAAAAAGAATGAAGAGATTTTAAGAGAGCTGCAGGACAACATGAAACACAATAATATCTATATCATAGGGATACCAGAAGGAGAAGAGGAGCAACAATTGAAAACCTGATTGAAAAAGAAATGACAGAACACTTCCCTAACTTGACAAGCAAAATGGTCATTCAAGTTCAGGAAGCACACAGAGTCCCAATGAAGATGACCCAAACAGGCCCACTCCAAACCACAACATAATTAAAATGGCCAATTTCAGAGAAAAGGAGAGAATCCTAAAAGCAGCAAGAGAGAAACAGCTGAAAAGGAAGCTCTGACAAGGTTATCAGCTGATTTCTCAACAGAAACACTACAAACCAGAAGGGAATGACAAAAAATTATTTCAAGCAATGAAAAACAAAAGGACTGCAACCAAGACTACTCTTCCTAGCAAAGCTCTCATTCAAAATGGAAGGTGAAATCAGGAGTTGCCCAGACAAAAGAAAGCTAAAATAATATATCTCCACCAAACCAGCATTGCAGAGATGCTAAAGGGTCTCCTTTAAAAAGATAAAGAAACAGAGAGAAACAGAAAGGAACACAGGTACGAAGGGGGAAACTGTTACTGAATAAGTACCAATCAATAATAACCTGAAAAGTAAATGGATTAAATACACCAATCAAAAGATTTAGGGTAGCTGAATGAATAAGAAAACATGACCAACATATGTGTTGTCTACAAGTGACCCACCTCAAAACAAAAGATCTACACAGGCTGAAAGTGAAAGAATGGAAAAATATATTTCAAGCAAATCAACATGAAAATAAAGGCCATAAAAAGAGTTAAAAGAGGACATTTCATAATACTTAACAGAACAACCCATCAAGAAGATACAACCCTTGTAAACATATGCACCCAACATAGGAGAACCCAAATATAGAGGGTATGCGCAAACATTGCATCTCTTTATTTCACATGCTTCTTCTTAACTTTGAAAAACATGTTTCTAAGGTTATGATTTAACATCATTGTTTCAGATATAAAGTATTAAATTCTGAGAGCAACCATCATGTCGAAGAAATACAATTTTAGAACAACCGTAAGTTCTAGACTGCAGGCAGGGCCAACTGCTGAGAAAATTGCAGACTTCAGTAACATCCCTGTATGTGCAGTTTACAATATGAAGAAGGTGTGTGATGCTGATCCTGATATTGCTGCACCAACAAGGAAAATGCATAAGGTATGCAAGGATCACACAAGTCCAGATATTGTACACAGAATCCAGGAGATCATCAGTGAAGATCCAGGAAAGTCAATGCGCTCCATAGCAAGAGAACTGCAGATGTTGGATGCAATGGTTCCCAAGATTATTGCTGAAAGTATCAGGTACAGGTCATATGTTCTCAGAAGAAGCCAGTTTATGATACAGCAGACAAAGGAAAAGCACTTTGAAAAAGCAAGGAAACTGCTAACACAATTGAAAAATCCCAAAGAAAAAAAACCCTCTGATTTTCTTCTCCAATGAGAAGAATTTTCAGCAGAACCAAATAGTCCACAGGAGTTACAACAGGTGGCTCTGTGAGAATCATTTTTTTGTTTGTTTGTTTTTTGTTTTTTTTAAGATTTTAGCCCTGGCTGGTAGCACAGTGGATAAGGCGCCGGCCTGTGAACCCAAAGGTCGCAGGTTCGATTCCTCAGCCAGGGCACATAACCAGGTTGCAAACCAGGTCTCCAGTCAGGTCTGTGGCTGGAGGCAGGTGAAACGCAACCATACACTGATGTCTCTCTCCTTCTCTGCCTCTCTCCCTTTCCCCTCTCTCTAAAAATAATGAAATAAATTAAAAAAAAAAGATTTAAAAGATTTTACTCATTACTTTTAGAGAGAGGGGAAGGGAGGGAGGCAGAGAGGGAGAGAGACATCAATGTATGGTTGCCTTTCACCTGCCTCCAGCTATGGACCTGGCTGGAGACCTGGCTTACAACCTGGTTATGTGCCCTGGCTGGGAATCCAACCAGCAACTTCTGGGTTCGCAGGCTGGCGCCTTATCCACTGTACCACCAGCCAGGACCAAGAATCTTAATGAAGTCTCATTTGTCATGAAAATGAAATTTCCTGCTACAGTGATGGTGTTAGGTGTAGTCAGCAATGAAGGAGATATCATGACCCCGCATTTGTTTTCACAAGGTTTGAAGGTGACTACTGATGTTTACCTTGTCATTTTGAGAGAAGTAGTTGTGCCGTGGATGAAGCAAGTCACAAATGGAGGTCATTTTCTCTTCCAACAATATGGTGCACTAGCACATAACACCAAAAAGGTGCAAGAATTTCTCAGTGTCAATGTTCCTGAATTCTGGTCAAAGGAAATCTGACCACCTAGTTTATCAGATGCAAATCCTTTAGACTATTAAGTATGCAGCATTTGTGAGAGAGAAGTTAATAAACAACCTCATTCCAATAAAGAGGCTGTTAAAGCTAAGATCGAAAACATTATGATGTCCATGGATAAATAAAAGTTAATTAAAGTGTGCTCAAGATTCCGAAGTCAACCTGAGTCTATGATTGCTGCCAATGGAGACTTTTTGAACAATTTAAAAAATAATGCCTATGTTTGTGTATTTACAAATAAGAATAAATTTATTTCAAAATATAACACTTTTGTGGTATGTTGTTTATTTCACTAAAATTTTTCCACTTTATCATGCACTCCCTGATAAAAAAATCTTGGAGGATTTCAAGAAGGGTATCAATGGCAACATACTAATATTAGGGGATTTTAATACCCCATTATCAACAATGGGTAAAAAAACACCAAGGATACTGTGGCATTGAACAACACTCTAGATGTAATCGACTTAACTGATGTATATATAACTTTTGACCCCAAAAAAGCAAAATAAACATTCTTTTCAAATACTTGAACATTCTCAAAGATAGACCACATGGTAGGACACAAAACAAGCCTCCACAGATTCAAGAATACCAAAATCATACCAAGCATCCTCTCAGATCACAATGGCTTGAAACTAGAAACCAATCTCAAGGAAATAACCCAAAAATATTCTAATTCATGAAGACTGAATAACATGCTACTAAGTAATGAATGGGTTAACAATGAGATCAATGAAGAAATCAAAAAAGTTTCTGGAAACAAATGAAAATGATTATACAACAACCCAAAGCCTATGGGACATAGCAAAGGCAGTCCTGAGAGGGAAATTCATAGCAATACAGGCCTACCTAAAAAGGTTAGAAGCTCCTACAAACAACCTAACCATAAAGCTACAAGAACTAGAGGAGCAATAACAGACAAAGCCCAGAGCAAGTAGAAAGAAGGAAATTATCAAGATTAGAGCAGAATTAAATTACATAGGACTAAAAGAACAATTCAAAGGATCAATAAATCCTGGAGCTGGTTCTTTGAAAAGATTTTTTTTTAATGGCCAATCTTTAATCAGGCTCATGGAGTGAAAAAGAGAGAGGATCCAAATAAACAAAATCAGAAATGACAAAGGAGAAATCACAACTGATACCACAGAAATACAAAGGATTGTAAGAAATTACCACAAACAACTATACAACAAGAAATTTGACAACCTGGGTGAAATGGACAAATGTCTGGAAACATATAATCTTCCAAAACTACATCAAGAAGAAACAGAAAGCCTGAATAGACCACTAACAATGAGTGAAATTGAAGCAGTAATCAAAAACCTCCCAAGACACAAAAGCCCCAGACAGCATGGCTACACAGCAAATTTTACCAAACATTTAGGGAAGAACAAACTCCTATCCTTCCCAACCTATTTCAAAAAATCCAAGAAGACTCCCAAACTCTTTCTATGTGGCCAATATTATTCTAATTCTAAAGCCAGGTCAAGACATAACAAAGAAAGAAGCCTACGGGCCAATAACTCTGATGAACATAGATGCTAAAATTCTCAACAAAATATCCACAAACTGAATCCAGCAATACATTAAGAAGATCATACACCATGACCAACTGGGATTCATTCCAGGGATGCAAGGATGTTATAATCACAAATCAATAAACATAATACACTACATAAACAAAATGAAAGACAAAAACCATATGATCATATCAACAGACGCTTAAAGAGCATTTGATGAAGTACAGCACCCATTTATGATGAAAACACTTAGCAAAGTGAGAATAGAGGGAGAATACCTCAATTTAATAAAAGTCATATATGAGAAAACCTGCAGTCAACATCATACTCAATGGGCAAAAACTAAAAGCTTTCCCCCTAAGATCAGGAACAAGATTAGGCTGTCCACTCTCTCCACTTCTGTTCAACATCATTTTGGAAGTTCTAGCCATAGTGATCAGACAAGAAAAAGGAAGCAAAGGTATACAAATTGGAAAGGAGGAAGTAAAACTGTCATTATTTGCAGATAACATGATAGTGCACTTACAAAACCCAAAAGACTCCACCAAAAACCTATTTGACCTAATAAGCAAATTTAGCAAAATAGCTGGATATAAAGTCAATATTTAGAACTCAAAGTCATTTTTGTATACCAATAGTGAAACATCAGAGATAGAAACTAGAAAACAAATCCCATTTACCATAGCAACAAGAAAAATAAATTACTTAGGAATAAACTTAACCAAGGAAGTAAAAAACCTGTATTTGGAAAACTACAGAACACTGAAGAAAGAAATTAAGGAAGATACAAATAAATGGAAGTATATACCATGTTCATGGATGGGAAGACTTAACATCATTAAAATGCCCATACTACCCAAAGCAATCTACAGATTCAATGCAATTCCAATTAAAATATCAATGACATAATTCACAGATATAGAAAAAACACTTCAAAAATTTATATGGAGCCAAAATGACCACAAATAGCCATAGCAATCTTGAGAAAGAAGAACAAAGTAGGAGGAATCACAATACTGAATATCAAACTATACTGTAAGGCCACTATAATCAAAACAGTCTGATACTGGCATAAGAGTAGACATATAGATCAATGGAACAGAATAGAGAGCCCAGAAATCAACCCAGGACTCTATGGTCAATTAATATTCAACAAAGGGGAAAAGAACATAAAATGGGGTGAAATTAGTCTCTTCAACAAGTGGTGTTGGGAGAACTAGACAGGGACATGCAGAAAATAAAGCTAGACCACCAATTTACACCATACAGCAGAATATAATCAAGATGGATAAAGGACTTAAACATAAACCGTGCCACCATAAAAGTCCTAGAGGAAAACATAGGCAGAAAAAGTTCAGATGTTCCATGCAACAATATTTTTACCAATACTTCTCTAAGGGCAAAGGAAATAAAGGAACAAATAAACAAATGGGACTGCATCAAACTGAAAAATTTCTGTTCAGCTAAAGAAAACATCAGCAAAATTAAAAGGGAACCAACTGTATGGGAAAACATATTTGCCAATGATACCTCAGACAAGGGCTTGATCCCCAAAATACGTAAAGAACTTATACATCTCAACACCAGGGAGACAGACAGCCCAATTAAAAAATGGGCAAAGGACCTGAACAGACACTTCTCTGAGGAGGACATATAAAGGGGCCACAGCCATATGAAAGAATGTTCAACATCACTAGCCATCAGTGAGATGCAAATTAAAACCACAATGAAATACCAACTCACACCTATCAGAATGGCCATCATTAACAAAGCAACAAACAACAACTGCTGGAGAGGATGTGGAGAAAAGGAAACCTTGGTGCATTGTTGGTAGAAATTCATACTGGTGCAGCCACTATGGACAACAGTATGGAATTACCTTAAATAAATAAATAAACAAAAAATGGAGCTCTGGCTGGTGGCACAGTGGATAAGGCACAGGCCTGCAAATCCATCAAAGGTCGCTAGTTCGATTCCCAGCCAGGGCAAAATAGCCAGGTTGCAAGCCAGTTCTCCAGCCAGATCTGTAGCTAGAGGCAGGTGATGTAGCTAGAGACATACAGCAATGTCTCTCTCCCTCTCTGCCTCTCTCCCTTCCCCTCTCTCTGAAAAATAATAAATAAAATCTTAAAAAAAAAAAAAAAAAACTAAAAATGGAACTGCTTTTTGACCCAGCTATTCTACTGCTAGGGTTATTCCTGAAGAACCCTGAAACACCTATGTATTCCTGAAGAACCTATGTACCCCTACATTCATAGCAGTGAGAGGAGATAGAAGAGGGTAAAGGGGGAATCAATGATGATGGAAGGAGACTTGACATGGGGTGGTGAACACACCATATAATATACAGGTGATGTATTATAGAATTGTACTCCTGAAACCTATATAATTTTATTAACCAGTGTTACACCAATAAATTCCATTTAGAAGAAGAAGAAAAGAAAATTATTAACTTTATGTATGTTAAATTTTCCCTCAATGAAAAAGAAGTATAAAGGACAAAGGGCCACAGTTTGTCAATCCTTGTCCTAAGCTAATCAACTGAGAAGGGAAGGGCCTGAAGCATACCATAGCCCACAGGTGGCAACCACAAGGCCCACAGGCTGAATCCAGCCCTCCACCTACTTTTATCTTGCTTAGCACCTTTGGCCTGGCACCTTGTTTGGCTTAACTGCTAAGGAGTATACAGCCCTAAAATTACCTTTGGCCCTTTGAAGGCAACCGTGAGGTTGATGTGGCCCTCGGTGAAAATGAATTTGATATCCCTACCATAGCCCATATGGAGAGAACTCACAGCCATCCTGCAGTGCTGGGGGCAGGGCAAGTGTGTAGTCTTGCACATTAACATTAACATCAGGCCTCACACTGACTGTGAAGACAGAAAAGCTTCTAGGAGGACTTGGTACCTAAATCAAGTCTTGAATCAGGGAGGAAAGGGTGTTCTGTTCACAAACACACTAAGGCCAGAGTGATATGATTTAGTGTCTCGGCAAAACCAAAAGATGTCCAATATGACTGAACTAAAGAGGGAGCTGGAGTGAGGAGAGATAAGGCTAGACAGGGAAACAAGAGTCACAACATCAAGGTCTGATAAAAAAAATATTGGGCCCTGGCTGGTGGCAAAGTGGATAAGGTGCCAGCCTGCAAACCGAAAGTTCACTGGTTCGATTGCCAGCCAGGGCACATAACCAGGTTGCAAGTCAGGTCTCTCTCCCTCTCTGCCTCTCTCCCTTCCCCTCTCTCTAAAAATAATAAGCAAAATATTTAAAAATAAAAAATAAAATAAAATAAACGTAAAATATATATATATATATTGGATTTGATCCTGAAGGTAGTGGGAAGCTTATCAAGATGGCAAAGATGGTAGAGAACCATATTTGGGTTTTTTGGAAATGTGACTCTCAATGTGTCCAGATGATGGTTTGGGAGAGAGAAATACTAGACACCAAGAGAGGTTATACAAAATAATTGAATGGCTTACAACACACAAATAGACCTTCAAGACAACTTCTCATGGAAAAGAAGAGTTTGCCAGTGGAGATTTTCCTTATCAGACACACTCTTCTTACAAATAGAAACAAGAAGTTTTGTTTTTTTTAATTTTCCAAGATCCAACAAGGAACATCATCAGGGTTTAACTAGCAAAATGAGAACCCACCTTCCACTTTTACCTGAGGCCGACAGATGGAAAGAAGCTTGAAGTTTGCCACAAGTAACTGAAGCAGGAAACAACGCGTATTTGTTATTATTATTATCATTATTAATGTTAATAATTACATTCAATTGGACTACTTCAATGGAAGATGCCTGGCCAAGGGAGGGGGTGAGGCAAAAACAGGCTCAGGAATTCAATTATCAAAACTTCATTTGCCGGATCAAAGACCTAAATATAAGATGTGAAATAATAAAATACATAGAAGAAAACATAAATACCATGGTCTTACAGAGAATTTTATTAATTTGACCTCAAAGGCAAAGGAGGTAAAAGCAAAAATAAATGAATGTGACTATATCAAACTAAAAAGCTCCTGTACAGAAAAAGAAACTAACAAAACACAAAGGCAACCACTCAACTAACTGAAAGAAGATACTTGCAAACAAGACTTCCAATAAGGGTTAAATATCCAAAATAAATAAAGAGCTCATACAGCTCAAAAACAACAACAAATCCAATTGAAAAATGGGCAGAAGCCCTGGCTGGTGTGGCTCAGTGCATGGAGCACTGGTCTGCAAACGAAAACGTCTCTGGTTCACACATACCTACGTTGCAGGCCAAGGCCCCCATTTGGGGTGTGCAAGAGGCAATCAATTGATGTTTCTCTCATATATCAATGTTTCTCTCCCTCTCTTTCTCCCTCCTATCCTCTCTCTCTAAAATTAAATTAATAAAAACTTTTTAAAAAATGGGCAACACTTTTCCTATGCAAACGGCTAAAATAGAGATATAAAAAATGCTCAACTTCACTAGCTATTAGGGAAATGCAAACCAAAACTACAATGAGGTATCACCTCACACCTGTTAGAATGGCTATTATTAACAAAACAAATAATAACGAGTGTCAGAGAAGTTGTAGAGGAAAGGGAGCCCGCATATACTGCTGGTAAAAATATAAATTGGTACAGCACTATGAAAAACAGTTTCTCAAAAAATTAAGGAGCGAGTTACCACATGACCCATCCATCACTCTTTTGGGTATCTAACCAAAAAATTTTAAAACATTTATTTATAAAAATATATACATGCCCCTATGTTCACTGCAGCATTATTTGTAGTGTTCAAGACACGAAAACAACTATATTGCCCTTCAGTAGAGGATTGGATAAGATGTGGTATATACACACAATGGGATGTTATTCAGCTGCAAGAAAAGGTGAAATTCTGCCATTTGCAGCAACATAAATGGATCCTGAGAAAATCAGAATAAATGACTAAGTCAGAAGGAAAAAGTCAAGAATCATATGTTTTCACTCCTATGTGAGATATAAAACTGAAAGGCAGAAACAAACAAGATACACAAAAAGTCATAGACACAGACAACAGTACAGTGGTTAGCAGAGAAAAAGAAAAGAGTAAAAGGTGGTCAAATATATGGTGATGGAAGGACACTAGATTTGGGGTAGTTAACAGATGAAGTATTATAGAATTAATTATACACTTGAACCCTATATCACTTTAGAAAGCAATGTCACCCCATTGAATTTAATAACTTTTAAGTTTTTATTTGCCCCTCATAGCCTCCTTAGCATCACTACTTAATAATCTATCTCTAAACAAATAAACATTGGGCAGGTTAGCGAGCCATAGAAATCACTGCTTATCACAGGAAACAAAAGACAATAAACTGAATAAAAGCTCTGGGGTCACACTTGTCATAATAAAATGCTTCTGAGGAACAACTTGGCAAAATACACCTGCACCATAATGTCTGACAGATTAATGGCTTCCAGACAGTTACGAAAATAAAACAAATCTCAGGTTCAGTCACTGAATCGAAACATTGAAAAAATGCTCACTTTGCTCCAGACATCAATTCATGGCAGGTTTGATTTTTGTTTCATTTTGTAAAGTGCCAGCATTTGATTCTATACTGAGTTTCCTCACAATCTATTTCAACTATACAAGTGAGGGCACTGGATTCCTGTACTGCTGAGGCAGTGGCTTGTATGAACTTGAATCTTTTGAGTGTGAGAGATACTAGTTCAAATCCTTATTCCGCTGTTCGCTACACATGGACTTGAGCACGTTACTTAACCACTCTGTACCCCAGTTTTCTTATCTGTAAAATGGGGGTAATTAACTAACCTTAGAGCATTTTAAGCAGCAATGGTGCTAAGGCAATGCCTAGCACTTGCATATGTTCCGATAAGTGGCAGCTGTTATAGAATGATTACTATGCTGCATTCCTTACTCTGCTCACAGGAGAGAGAAAAAACAACCCACTTTAGTCAGATCCTGCACCAAGCCCACTGCATTTTAATAAATCTGTGCTGTTTGAATGTGAATGAATACATGGTCCTGGTCACTCCAAATTTTCACCTAGTTTCTAGAACTACCTTTCACTTGTTTAAATGACAGTGGAGCCCTGGCTGAATAGCTCAGTTGCTTAGAGCATCATCCTAATACACCAAGGTTGCAGGTTCAATCCCTGGTCAGGGCACGTACAAGACTCAGGCAATGAATGTACAAATAAGTGGAACAACAAAATCAATGTTTCTCTATACATCTTTCTATCTAAAAAAGTCAATAAATAAAAAATAATAATAAATGAGAAGTAGCTCTTCTTGTATGTCCATTATAGCAAGCCCTGTTTGACAGAAATATTAAGTCCTTGAAAGGGAACAGAGATTGCATAGGGCCCCAGACCATTAACCTTAAGAGCAGGGATCAGAAAGAGAAGTTTTGACCATCAGGTAAGTGTGGTCCAAGGAGAAATTTTAAAACCCCAGGTAGCAGAAGTCTCTTTTGGACCTAGCAAATGTTGCCAATTATTACTAATAATAACCATAATAATAATTACCACTCTGCAAATGATTACTATGTATCAGATATTAGCCTAGTGTTTTAAATAATTACCTCATTTAATCTTTACAATGGTATTATCATGTCTAAATCCCTATTGTTCCTCATTTTATTTGGAGGAAACTGGAAGCCTAGAGATGAGAAGCAATTTTCCCAGATCACCTGATTGGAAACTCAAACTCAAGGTACCCAGTTCTAAAAACTCAAGTTCTTAATCACTATACTATATCTCCTCCCAAGCAAATACAGACCCTCAGACATATCCCATAGCTATATCACCTGTATTAGTTCCCTGAGGCTGCTGTAACAAAGGACCCCAAGTTGAGTGGCCCTTCAGAAAATTATTGCCTCACAGTTCTGGAGGCTGGAAGTCAGATTAAGGTGCAGGCAGGGTTGGTTCCTTCTGAGGACTGTCTGGGAAAATCCATTTCATGCTGCTCTCCTAGTTTCTCATGGGTTGATGGCAATTTTTGGCATTCCTTGACTTACAGACTTATGTCATCATCTTCGCATGGTGCTATCCCCTTTGTGAATGTCTAACTCCAATATTCTGTTTGTTTAGGGGCACCAGCCATATTGAATTAGGAGCCCATTCTACTCCAGTGTAATTTACCGTAGATGGGGAGCACCGAGGCATCTCCCCCATTGGCTGAGATGGCACAAGGAGGGTCCTTACACTGAGGGCGCCAAAAGCTCAAACAATGAACAGGGTCCTAGTGTGCCAAAAGCTAGCAAGATAGTTGGATAGAAAGAAACCCGCCCCTGCCCATCCCTATAAGAATGGTGAGCTTGAACAGGAAGTAGGGATGGTTTCTGAGCCAGGAGCCCACCATTCTTTCAGGTCATAGCACCTGAATAAGCCTCTTCCCTTTTACACCAACACCTATCTCAGGAGTTTGGCTTTTGTGGTGGCAGGCAGCTGAACCTGCATTTCAGTTACATGACCTCATCTCAGCTAATTACATCAGCAATGGTCCTATCACCAAATAAGATCCCATTCTGGAGTAGTGAGGGCTAGGATTTCTACATGTGAATTTATGAGGGGACAAAATTCAACCCATACGCACTAACTTATTTGTCTGAATGGGTTATTCCCCCATCTTCTGATCCAGGGATATGAAGGTGGGGGGAGCAGGGTTTCCACACACTCACAAACATACTGTGAAGTGGAACTCTTAATTCCAAACCCCAGAGCCATTTATCCTACATTAGAAAGGAGGATTGAAAAGGGATACAGTGCAACAGATGTCAAACTAAAGATAAATGTTTCCTCAGGGGCCACAGCTTTCAGGGACTTCAGTGGTAAGATTTTGAAAAATGGACACCTGGGGAACAAAGGTTGAATTCTGAGAAATCATTGATAACCCCCCAACAACACCCAGCTTTCCCCCTGATTATAAAGGGAGGCAGCTGAAATGGAACTCCCATTGTGTGGCTTTCCAAGCCCTCAGTGGCCCAGGAGTAGTGAATCATTTTGAAGGTAAAGCACTTCCTGCGAACCCAGGGGAAACAGAAGTAGGCAGATAAAAAATGATAACATGGGAAGCAGATTTATGAACAATCTGAAATCTGAACACTGCTTTTTTATATTCCTTAAGATGAACCAGTCCTGTGGCCCATGTGGGAATAAGAGTCTACGGTTGAATACCGAAAATAAAATCTCTCAGCATTTCCCAAACTCACCCTGGAAATCTCACACAAGCCCCTTCCCAAGGATTAATAAATATAATGTAAAATGTAGATTCCTTTGTCAAACAATGGACATAGGGGGATGAACATTTGTTCATTCTTTCAGTAGTTACTTCTGAGCGACTGCCGCATGCTAGGCACAGTCCTAGGCTCTGAACATCAGTGTCCTGAAGAGGCTGTACAGATAGGTGGATCCCGAACTCTGAATGATCAAGTCATGGATCTACAAGGGCTTTCCGCAGCCATTGATGCAAACAGAAGAATGGTAAAGGAAATGAAGAAAGGCAGATGTCCTGTATTTCTGACACTGCATGAATTCCTCACTGCAGCCTTTCAGGATGGTGCCATTCCTGTGAGCCAGTTTATGAATCTCATTCCTATCATTTTATAGAAATCAACGGCAACTGAATTTTTCTCCTTTGGTTCAGCATAATTTGTGTATACACCTCAAGGAACCACCATTATGCTTTTGAGCTCCTCCTACCTACTTGAGGCCAAAGTTATTCAAGGAAGCAGAAATCACCCCTACCGTGGGGATACTAAGAGTCCTGATCAAATTGCCAATGTATGGAAAGGTTATTTCCACCCTGGCTAAGTAGCTCAGTTGCTTAGAGCTTTGGTTGGATACACTGAGGTTGTAGGTTTGATTTTCGGTCAGGACATGTGCAAGAACCAACCAATAAATGCATAAATAAGTGGAACAACAAATCCCACCCCCCATAAATACTTTTTAAAAGTTTGTTTCCATAGTAAAGAAAGTGAGATAAAAATATTTTATTAGAGCAGAGGTTGAAGCCTGGCACTCTCTATAGGTCAGCTCCTACTTGTAGACATTTTTGTTGGGTCTATGTTCTCCCACCCCCTCCACACCACACTCAACTTATTATTTTGAAAATTCTCAATCTAAAGAAAAGTTCAAATAATACTATAATTAACATTCAGATATCCCTAACATACCCGCACAACATTTTTTCCCTGAACTATAGGACAATAACTTTCAAACAACAGAATACTTCATTCTGGAATACTTCAGTGTGAATTTCTTAATAATAAGGACATTCTGCAATATAACCACAATACTATTATCACATCTAAAAAATAAACCATAATTCCATAATATTATCTAACATACATTCTATTTCTCCTGCTGGCAAAAAATAATGTATTGTAAAATTGTTTGCTAGTTCATTTTTTTAATGTAGAAACTTCACATAACAATTGAGGCTTTTAGTTTTCCTTGAAAAATGTGAAGACCTGACAACACTAATCCTGGATTCTCATGTAAAAACACATTAGCTAGAACTGAGTCCCCTTTAGACAGGACTTACGATCTTCATTTTGCCACACTCTCCATCACTCATTATTTTTACCAGGCATTACTGGCTCTTGTAGAAATCTCTTTGTGATCCCTGATAAGAGGTTTCCCTTAAGTCACTGTGGAGCAAGCTTCCATGATGAATTTCAGCCTTTCCAACCCCTCTCTCAGTTCTGTCCTCTGATACAAACTACAAAGACTAGAATTTAAGAGACATTTAGTGTTGATGAAACATTTCAAGCACGGCATGTCCAAAACTCATCTTGTCTCCCAAAACTCCACTCCATCCGCAGCCTGTCCCATATTGTGTAGAGTTATTCATGACTCCTGTCTCTCTCACACACAACCCTCATCCAATTCATCAAGAAATTCTGTTGCATCTATCTTCAAACTATATCCAGAATCTGACACTTCTCTCCACACCCACTGCTCTCACTCTGGTGTAATCCAGTATCATATCTCACCTGTATTACTATCATTGCCTTCTTTTTAAACATTAGTCCTAGGGTCAAAATCTTCCCATAGCTTCTTACTTCCTTCTGTTCAAAATCAAAGTCTTTAAAATGGCCTTAAAATATCTGCATGATCTTGCCACACATTACCTTTCTGACCTCTTCTCTTACTCCTTTCCCTAGACCCTTCTTACTCTGCTCTGACCACATTGACCTTCTTCCTGTTCAAGTAAACCAGGTACCCCCAGGACTTCACACTTACTATTTCCTCTGCCTATAATGCTCTTCCCCCAGATATCTACTTGACTCTCCCTCACCTCCTTCAAGTCTTTGTCCCAATCTCCCTTTCTCAGTGAAGCCTGTAAGGACCATCCTACTCAAAATTATAACCGACTATCCACCATCCTGCAACACTCCCAGTCCACTACCCTGATTTACTTTTCTTTCTCCCTAGAACAGACCTCCTTCTACACTGTACATATTTGTTTATTTATTATGTTTATGCTTTATTGTCTCCCTCCCCCTACTAGAATATAAAAGACAGTTTTGTTCATTGATGTACCCAAGCATGTAAAAGAGCACTGGAAATGGAACTGCAAAATAGTGCATCCCTGTGCTAAGCACTTTGGCAGTTTCTCAATGAGCTAAGCATAGAATGACCCAGAAATGCCACTTCTCCCCAAATTAAAAACAGATACTCAAACAAATGGTGTGTAAATGTTCACAGCAGCACTACTCACAACATCCTAAAAGATGGGAAAATTTCAAATATCCACTGATGAATGAGTAGATAAACAAATTGTAGTATATAGTACATAAAATGACATATTATTCAGCCATTAAAAAGAATGAAGTGTTGAGGCTCTGGCTGGTGGCACAGTGGATAAGGTGCCCACCTGTGAACCCAAAAGGTCACTGGTTCAATTCCCAGCCAGGACACATAACCAGGTTGCAAGTCAGGTCTCCAGCCAGATCCATAGCTGGAGGCAGGTGAAAGGTAACCATACATTGATGTTTCTCTTCCTCTCTGCCTCTCTCCCTTCCTCTCTCTCTCTGGAAATAATAAATAAAATCTTTAAAATAAATAAATAAAAATAAAAGGAGTACCTCAAAAAGTAGGCCCTCAATAAATATTTGTAAATGAATGTGTATGGCCCTGAAAACACCACAACATCATCTACAGAAAAGCATTTTTGGAAAATCAGTGACCCTTTACCAACCACATTTTAAGTCATCCTATTTGGAAGGTAAGTAAGCATTAGAGCAGGCATTGGCCTCCGGGGGTGGGGGGAATCTATGATCAGTCCTGGTGGCCTCAGCTGAGTTCTATTACTTAGCTCATCAAGACTAGGAGGCAACCCTGGCTGGTGGCTCAGTGGATAGGTGCTGGCCTGCAATTCCAAAGGTCGCTGGTTCAATTCCCATCCAGGGTACATAACCAGGTTGCAAGCCAGGTCTCCAGCCAAGTCCATAGCTGGAGGCAAGTGAAAGACAACCATACACTGATGTTTCTCTCCCTCTCTGCCTCCCTCCCTGCCCTTCTCTCTAAAAATAATGAATAAAATATTTAAAAAAAAAAAAAAAAAGAATAGGAGACAAAGCCTGGGGTCCTATCTGGGGGGAAAACATTCTGGAATTTTCAGAACCTAGTGTCTTTCATAGAGCAGAAGACATTTCTGACTTCCAGGAGGGACTAAAGCCAGTGGGAGTCAGTCCCATCTGCCTACAAAGAGGCAGGAATATTATCTGTCTAAACACTCCTTCATCAGAAAGCCTTGGCTGGGACTTTTCCTGGCTCTCACTGTGACCTCAGCCTTAGAACCACATTAGAGAGCATTACCATGGCATGGCAAGGAGGCAGGAGGGAGAAGACAGGCTGCCAGACTGGAACTAAATTAAAAATAAAGCTCCCCTTATTATATTCATAATTATTGTGGAGCTGTGAAATCTTATTTTAAACCTCTGGCTCCTTTCTTTTGTCCAGGGTACAAGCTGCCTCCTTCTGAAACCCTATTTTGCTTTATGGACAATTTCTTTTTAGCATTCTGAGCATTTAACCTTGAAAAATAGTGTTGTTTTGCTGCTGTATTTTCTGATTGTTAGTCTCCAGGCATCTCCATGGCATCTTTATAAATCTGCAGGAGCTGGTAAATATTTCTTGCCGACCAGCAGCTGAAATCTGAAAATACCAGCTCACTTTTTAGCTGTCAGGCAATTAATGTAATTCAAAGAAAATGAAAGGTATGGGCAACTGGGACTGCTTTTCATAACAGGAGGGTTTCTGGCTCAGGCTTAGAAATGCAGGAAAGAAGAATCAATAAAAGGCAAACAGAAGGGGTAGAAGAGCCATGGAGTTCTCCAGAAACATTTTGTCAGCACCCTGGCAACACCGCTAACCTGTGCCAAGAGAAACTGATAAATACAGCCACTGATGGTCAACTTAGAGATGGCCTAGACCAAGGCACCACTAGCCTATAAGGCGCTTTTGTCTAAAATGGGGAAAGGTACCTTGCAGGAGAGGAGAGTTGGGAGAAAGCACCCTTCTGGATGTAGCACCACACTAAGGCACACAGCTGGACCAGGGAACAGGATTTCAGCCCTCTTCTCCAAACTCATCCCTACAGCTAAACACCTTTGTGCAGAGCACAAACTGCATAGCTGGATTCAGCAGCCCAACACAGATCACTTCCAAACTTCCTCATCCTTCATAATATTAATTTCCCCTTCTAAGTCAAGAATCAACTTTGTTATCCTTGGGTCAAGAGGTAAGAAAAGTGGAATTGGCTATAACTTAATTATGTGGAGTTAGAGTGTGAAGAAGAGGAGGGAGGAGTTCCCTCCTATGGTGATGCTGTTTTCCTTTCTCAAAAAGCCCTCAGTAAGTTATAGGAGGGGAAAGTCTTTCCTTTTAGCAAGAAATAGATTAGTCATTAAAGAGAGGCATTTTCCAGTGCAGAGAAGGGTAACACTATCAATGTTTGCCACCTTTCACATACTTCCAACAGGGTAGTCAAAGTTGCATAATTCATGGAACACCAATCACATGCTGCCCTCTGTAAATAGAGCCTTCTTTCACTACAATGTGAGTACAGCCATCTGGCGTTATACAATATGTGCAGTGCATCTGGGAGACTCAGAGAGCACACTGGATATGTATTTCAACCTCACTTCCAAGGCAAAAATGAACTTTCAAAACTTAGTTCATCAACATAAATATAAAATCATTAAACGTGTTTTTATATGCCAGCAAACATTTAGACAACAAAAAGGTCTGCTTGCAATATATATATTTTTTCAATCTATGGTTGCCTTTCACCTGCCTCTCACTATGGACCTGGCTGGAGACTTGGCTTGCAACCTGGTTATGTGCCCTGGCTGGGGAATTGAACCAGCAACCTTTGGGTTCACAGGCTGTTGCCTTATCCACTGTGCTACCAGGCAGGATGCTGCTTGCAATATTTTTAAAAATCAAATATCTGAGAATAAATCTAGAAAAAGATGTAAGACTGGTACATAAAAATCTCTAGGAGACTTACGGCCAAGATGGAGGTGTAGGTAGGCATGCTGTGTCACCCTTCAAAACTAAGAAGGAGCACATCTACCTCAAAACTATTAGATAAATAAATAAGTAGCTCCAGAAAAGGGAAATCCAACAAAGAAATAAAGAAGTAGCCCTGGCTGGCGGCACAGTGGATAAGGTGCCATCCTGTGAACCCAAAGGTCACTGGTTTGATTCCCCAGCCAGGGCACATAACCAGGTTGCAAGCCAGGTCTCCAGCCTGGTCCATAGCTGGAGGCAGATGAAAAGCAATCATACATTTATGTCTCTCTCCCTCTCTGCCTCTTTCCCTTCCCCTCTCTCTAAAAATAATACATAAAATCTTTAAAAAATAAAGAAGTAATACTTATCCAGACAGGTAGGAGAGACAACGTTGGGGTGGAGAGGTCAGGGTGTGGCAGCAGCTGTACCTGCAGAGGGGATGGCAACTTCGACAGCTGGCAACTTCAGCAGTGGTACTGGCAGTGGTGGCAGCATCATGGCTAATGCCAGCCAGTGGAAGCACAGTCACACATTACAAAAGTCAGGAAGAAAACCTGAAGGACTATCCCAGACACAAACCAGACCCAGCGGCTCACTGTTCCAGCCTGGAGGAAAGTGAAGCTACATTGCTTCAGACTATGAAGACCAGGGGGAGGTGGGGGCAGCAGAGGAGACCACCCATCTGTCAGCAGAGCCTGTTTGTTTAGTGGAAAAAGGGTCAAGAGCTGCACAGGCAGCATTGTTTCCTCTTAGATCCTATCCCAACATACAGCACCACAATGTGGTGAAACAGGTTGCTCCTGAACTGACAAACCCATAAGGCTCCACCCCTTACAACATAACAGGTGTGACAGTTCTACCTAAGACACAGAGGCAAACACAGGAACCTGTCAAGTTGAGGAGATAAAGAAGTATGGCCTAAAGGAGGGAAACAGATCAAGGTTCCACTGGGAGAACTGAGTGAGGAGGAGATAGCCAATCTAACAAATGCAGAGTTCAAAATGCTGGTGATAAAAGTGCTCATAGACTTGACAGATATGCTTGAGCACAACAAACATGGAAAGGAAGAAATGAAGGCTATGTTAAGTAAAACAAAGGAAAAGCCACACAAAACCAATGGTGTGTGAAGGGGTGGAAACCAGGGTTCAAATCAATATTTAGAATATAAGAAAGAAATAAACAGTCAACAAGAACAGAATGAGGAAACAAGAATTGAAAAAAATAAGGAGAGGCTTAGGAACTGCTGGGGCAACTTTAAACGTGCCAACATCTGAATCATAGGGATTCCAGAAGGAGAAGAGGAACAGCAAGAAATGGAAAACCTGTGAGAAAAAAAAAAAAACGATAAAGGAAAACTTCCCAAATTTAGTGAAGGAAATAGGCATACAAGTCCAAGAAGCACAGAGAGTCCCAAACAAGCTAGACCCAAGAAGGACCACACCAAGACACATCATAATAAAATGCCAAAGGTTAATCATAAAGAAAGAGTCTTAAAAGCGCAAGAAAAGAGAAGATAATTGCCTACAAAGGGGTTCCTATAAGGCTATCAACTGATTTCTCAAAAGAAATTTTGCAGGCAAGAAGGAACTGGCAAGAAGTATACAAAGTGATGAAAAGTTAAGGACCTACAACCTAGATTACTCTATCCAGCAAAGCTATCATTTAGAATGGAAGGGCAGATAAAGTGCTTCCCAGACAAGATAAAGTTAAAGGAGTTCATCATCACCAAGCCATTATTATATGAAATGTTAAAAGGACTTATTTAGGAAAAAGAAGATTAAAATTATGAACATTAAAATGATAACAAACACAACTATCAATGACAGAACCTTAAAAAATAAAAACAAACTAAGTAAACAATCAGAAGAGGAACAATCATAGGTATGGGGATCATTTACAGGGTTATCAGCTGGGAGGGTGAAGGGGGAGAAAGGGAGAAATGGTTCAGGGATTAAGCATAATTGGTAGACTCAAAATAGACAGGGAGATGTTAAGAATAGTACAGGAAAGGATGAAGCCAAACAACTTATATGTGTGGCCCATGAACATGAACATGAACTATGGGGGTGGGATTGCTGGAGGGTAGATGGGCAACTTGACAAAGGGGAGCAGAGGGAAAAAATAATTGATTAATAGCATAATCAATAAAGTATTTTAAAATGTCAGAAAAACTCTAACGTGTCATTGATAAAAATTTCAAAACACCTTAATGAAGGGATAAATTATGGTCATGGATTGGAGAATTCCATAACACAATAATATTAATTTTCTGAAAATCAATATATAGATTTAAGCAATTACAGTTGCATTCCGATTTGGTGTTTTTATGAAAATTGAGAAACTGATTCTAAAAGTTATAAGTCAATACAAAAAGTCAAGAAGCCAAGACAATCACAAAGTAGAAGGGCACTTTCTTCCCAGGTGTTAAGACTTATTATAATGACAGAAATTAAGAGAGCTGTGTTAGCAGACCCATGCATCTAAAAGCAGTTGGTTTATCATAAAATAGCAGGAAAGTGACAGGTGGTTTATTATAAAATAGAAGGACAATGAAAAAATGTCTTTTCAATAAATGGTGCCAAATCAATTGAATATCCACATGAAAAATAAATGTCTTGACCTGCCTCACAGTATACATAAAAATATAGTATATTCCAAATAGTTTACAACTCTGAAAGTAAAAAGAAAAATAACATGCTTCTAGAAGATAACATTGGAGCATATCTTCATTCTTTTCAGGTGGCAAAAGATTTTTCGGCCAGGTCATAGAAAGGACTAACCATAAGATGGATGCATTGGACTTTATTAAAATTAAGAACATCTGTGAATAAAAATAAACTATTACATGAGTGAAAAAGCAAGCCTCATACTGGAAGAAAAAAGTTGCAACACAGGTAACTGAAAATTAACTCATATACAAAGTATTGGATTGGCCAAAAAAAATTTTTTTTTTCCCATGAGATGGCTCTCATAATGCTTAGTTATCTTTAACTTCATTCAAAACAATTTGTTAGATTGTATTGTGATAGCTGTCAAAGTAGTGTGCATTTTTTTAAAAAAGAAAACTTATCCAAATTGGTGAATTTACATGTAGCCATTTTAATATTGAAGATAGAAGAAAATATGCAACATTTTCAGAATATTATGCTTTATTATTTCAAGAAAGTTAAAAACACAAGTGAAATGCAAAAACATAATTTGTGCAGTGTATGGAGAAGGTGTTGTGTCTGACAGCATGTGTCAAAAGTGATTTGCGAAGTTTTATGCTCCATAGTCAGGTAGAGCAGTTGAAGTTGATAGCAATCAAATTGAGACATTAATGGGGAACAATCAACATTATACCATGCAGGAGTAGCCAACATACTGAAAATATCCAAGTCAATAAAATTATTGGTGAAAATGAACAAACATGTCTTTTATTTTACAGAAAAACCTAAAGGAACTTTTTGACCATCTCAATATAAAAGAATTTCTAAAAATCAATGCCAAAAATAATAACTATACCAAACCTATATAGGCATACTTCAGAGATATTAAAGGTATAATTCCAGATCAATGCTTGATAAAGTGACAACTATCACAATCAGTGAGTCTTATGAAATTTTTGGTTTTCTAGTACATATAAAGGTTATGTTCACACTTCACTGTAATCTATTATGTGTACAATACCCTTAGTTCTAAAAATATATATACCTTAATTTAAAAATGTTTTTATTACAAATGTTAACCATCATCTGAGCCTTCAGCAAGTCATAATCTTTTTGCTGTTGGGGGTAGGGGGGTGGGTCTTGCCTCCATGTTACTGAAAACACGGTAACCACCAAGCACAATGAAATGAAGCACAATAAAGACAGCTATGCCTGTAGAAAAATGAACAAAAGACTTAAACAGCCACTTCACCAAAAGAGAAATCTAAATGGCTAGTAGGCCCTGGCTGGTGGCACAGTGGATAAGGCGCCAGCTTGCGAACTCAAAGGTCACTGGTTCAATTCCCAGCCAGAGCACATAACCAGGTCGTAAGCCAGGTCTCCAGCCAGGTCCTTAGCTGGAGGCAGGTGAAAGGTAACCATACATTGATGTCTCTCTTTCCCACTCTGCCTGTCTCCCTCCCCCTCTCTCTCTCTGAAAATAATAAATAAAATCTTTAAAAATAAATAAATAAATAAATAAGGCTAATAGACCAATGAAAAATTGTTCAACATCATTAGTCATTAGGTAAATGCAAAATAAAATCATTATGAGACACCACTATATGCCCTCCACAATGGCTAAAATTGCAAGACTGATAATATCAACTATTGTTGAAAATGAACACCAGCCAAGCTCTCATACAGTGCAAGCAGGAATTAAATTCATCTAAGCACTTTAGAAAATTGTTTGGCAGAATCTACTAAATTTGAACATAGGCTTGTTCTATGAGCCAGAAGTATTATTCCTAAGAATACATATATCCCATACAACATGTGAACTAAAAATTAAGTACAGAAATGTTCATAGCAACACTATTTTCAATGTCAAAAACTGGAACAAACCACACATATTCAACAAAATAAAATAAGTAAGTGGTGGTATACTCATATGATGGAATACTATACCTCAGTGAAAATTAATGAACTATAGCGACATACAAGTGCATGATAAACCTCACACTGCTTCATTCTATTTACATTTTTAAGAGGCAAACACTAATCTATGATGTTGGAACTCAGCATATAAATTACTTTTGGAAAGAAGAGGACAAATGGTGTTTTGGGGGTACTTATTCAAGTGTGTCTTCAAATTGTAATAATATACTGATACATGCACTTACAGCTTGTGCACTTTTCTTTAAGTATGTTGTATTTCATGTAAGTGTTCTAAACCCACGTTTTAAAACCCATTTCAGAGATCCTATCTGATGAGACAAGGCTGTCCACTTTCTCCACTTCTATTCAACATTGTCTTGGAAGTTCTAGCTATAGCCATCAGAGAAGAAAAAGGAATCAAAGGTATCCAAGTTGGAAAGGAGGAAGTTAAACTGACATTATTTGCAGATGATATGATAGTGTACATACAAAACCTGATGGGCTCCACCAAAAACTTACTCAACCTAATAAGCAAATTTAGCAAAATAGCTGGCTATAAAGTCAATATCCAGAAATCAAAAGCATTTTTGTATGCCAATAATGAAACAACAGAAACAGAAGCAAAAAAACAAATCCCATTTACCATAGCAACAAGAAAAATAAAAAACCTAGGAATAAACTTAACTAAGGAGGTAAAAGACCTGTTCTCAGAAAACTACAGTACAATGAAGAAAGAAATCAAGGAAGATACAAATAAATGGAAGCATATACCATGTTCATGGATGGGAAGAATTAACATCATTAAAATGCCCATACTACCCAAAGCAATCTACAGATTCAATGCAATCCCAATTAAAATACCAATGACAGGCTTCACAGAAATAGAAAAAATACTTCAAAAATTTATATGGAGCCAAAAACGCCCACAAATAGCCACCACAATCTTGAGAAAGAAGAACAAGGTAGGAGGAATCACAATCCTGGACTTCAAACAATACTACAAGGCTACTGTCATCAAAACAGCATGGTACTGGCATAAGAATAGACAGATAGATCAATGGAACAGAATAGAGAGCCCAGAAATTAACCCAGGACTCAATGGTCAACTAATATTTGACAAAGGGAGAAGGAACATCCAATGGAGTAAAAACAGTCTCTTCAACAAATGGTGTTGGGAAAACTGGACAGCAACATGCAAAAAGATAAAACTAGACCACCAACTTACACCATACACCAAAATAAACTCAAGATGGATAAAGGATTTAAACATAAGCAGTGCCACCATAAAGGTCCTGGAGGAAAATATAGGCAGTAAACTTTTGGATATCCTACGCAAAAATATGTTTACTGATACTTCACCAAGGCAAAGGAAATCAAAGAATGAATCAACAAATGGGACTATATCAAATTGAAAAGTTTCTGTTTAGCTAAAGAAAATATCAGCAAAATTCAAAGGGAACCAACTGTATGGGAAAACACAATTGCCAATGATACCTCAGACAAGGGTCTGATCTCCAAAATATATAAAGAACTAATGTGACTCAACACCAGGGAGACAGACAGCCCAATTCAAAAATGGGCAAAGGACCTGAACAGACAACTCACTGAGGAAGATATACAAAGGGCCCAGAGGCATATGAAAGAATGCTCAACATCACTAGTCATCAGAGAGATGCAA